>CABFOQ010008427.1:2763-14898 GCA_900660455.1 Gephyroberyx darwinii
AGCATGGTGCTTTACAGAAAACAAAAGCAATTTAAAATATATATATAAAAAAAAAAAAAGGAGTTGAAAATTAGAAGCACATACAAAAGAAAATTCAAAAGTAAGAAATAAATAGCTTATAAATAACAGCTTAGAATCTTTGTTCTTTGGTTTCTTGCTTTGGGAGACAGGCATTCACATTTATAGGATTTGATTGTTGTGAATTCTTAAATTGAGTAGTGTTCCTCTTTAAGGTCTCAAAGGCATAAACCTGATACACATTGGCAAAATATCACAAAACAAAATATCGCTGTACTGTGCTGTACTGTACAGTCTAGCCATGTTCACTTCATTGTGGGTCTAGGCTGGGGGAGTGCATGTTCCCTACTGTCCTCATTGGTTGAAGACTTGGACTGAGCTTTGACTTCTCTCAAAGCCATAACATGCAAAATATCAACTCAGTTAAATGTTAAGCAACCACTGAGGGAGAATTATTATAGGAACACAGTGATAAGCAATAAGGTATAAGCCTATAAGGCACTTATCATTCTGTTACATAACATTGGGTCACAACCAAAGCTAGGGAAGGAAATATTCTGAAGAAACCGGTATATGAAGTTATGTTATGTTGCTAAACCTTCGAAAGCTGTCAGCTTCTAGAGGAGTAGAAAAAGAAAATCCATTAAGCTTGATTAACTGACTCAACAGCATGAAATCCTGTTCATCTTCACAAAGTCGGTCACTTATTCATTGTCAATTGTGCAGTTGACCAGTTTGGGTAAAACAAAAAAAAAAAAAAAAAAGTGGATGCCCAGAATAAAGTTTATAATTGACGTGCTACCTGAATATTTTGAGTTATAAAAGCAGACTCTAGCACACTGACTCTGCTCTGAATCTACCTGTTGCAACTGGCCTTTTTAGTGATATGACTGTGCTGGGCAACAGATGAGCCATTGTTTAAAAGCCAAGGTCTCCAAAACTGTAATTTCCCAATAGTTAACTGACTTTACAGCACAATCCCAAAAATGTGCTCTTGAGAGATTGAGGGCAACAGCAGTAGGAAATGGCAGAACAGTCACTGAAATCTTTCTCTCACAAACACAGAACCACGCCAATGGAGAGAAAATCTCAAGCCTTTAAACTGAAAGAACACCATCTCGTTAACTTATTTGAAATTTAATTACGATGCACACGTAATCAATTGGCACCAAATTGGAGAAGCATGCAAGCACGTGAATCACTCAACCTAATGGGAAACCTCAAAGACGACACTGACTTATAAAACTAGGTCTGAATACATGCCACAAGATTTTGGCACAAACTGGGCATAGTTGTTTCAGAGAAACTACATGAAATTCTTGCCATCTCCAAAATGGGTCACTTTTTAAACTTCAGAATTAGGCTACACAAAGTCCTCGTCCGACTTTTCTCAACACCTCCATCACCCTTGTGTCTCAACCAATCAGATCCCTTTTAAATAAGAGGGTTGGAAATTCTGAAGATTACATTTTAAAGTAAACTGAAATAGTTAGCAACTATTTCAGCAACTAGCAACAATAGCAACTTCTCCGCAATACAAAATGAATGCATCCAGTAAGCTATAATGACTTTAACAGCAATAAAGTTGAAAACAGCATAGTTTTAGGTAATGATAGAAGTTTACATTTCAAAATTATTTATATTTCAAAAGAATTTCAACTCCTTATGTTTATTCAACGCACTGTGCTTGGCAACAGATGAACAATTGTTTAAAACCCAAGGTCTCAAAGTATTTTACCAATAGTTAGCTGACTTTACAGCACTGTCCCTCTATTGAGATTGAGGGCAATGGCAGTCACCACAGTCATTGAAATCTTTCTCTCTCACAAACAGAACCGCATCAGTGGAGAGAAAATCTCCTGATGTGTCTTGAGTCTCGACAAAAACATACATTTTTAAAAAATATTAAAACAGTGTTTAAGCAATTATGTCACCATAACTAAACAAAAAGTCAGTTGTAGGGATTAAGGTCAAGATCATGTGGCTCTCCTTGTTGTAACCTAAGAAATATACACTATTATTAAAAATGGATGACAATAGATTTTCCTTGCAGCTAATAAATACTATAACAGTCATAGATCTGTTCAACAATGGCTACTGTTAGCCAAGTGTGACAAAAAAAGCAACCACAAGTGTTATACAACTACTGTAACAGCTCTTGCACTATTAGACTATTATATTTCAGTTCCACTTTGAACTTTAGGGTCAGGATCACCTAATTTTCTTGTCAGTGTGATCATTAAGTGTTAACTTTCGCCAACCATATTTGCGTGCCAAATATGTCTGAAATGAATACTAGTGCTGATAAATAACCCAATCAGTCATCATCTGAATCGTTCATACTTCAGTGTGTCTCCTGCAGCGTAGACATGATGAAACAGACCCAACGCTGTTGCATCATTGCGTGGACTGACTGCAACACGGACTATCAGCTAGCGTGCTAGCTTAACGGCTAGCTAGTAGCTTTTCAGCTGTTAAACGTACTGTGCGAACAAAATAGTTATGGAATAGACACAAAATGTTGAAACTACATGCTGCAGATAGTTACAATCATCTACCTGATGTAAACATAGGTGGTCAACATCAATTTTCTACTGTTGTAGTTCTAAATGAGCTAGCTAGCTTAACCCTCACCAGAACAGCCAGCTAACTCAGCTTTAGCAACAAAACAACTACAAACTGTCCTGTGTGATATACTTACCCGTGTGAGTTGCCTCAATGTAAACGACAGCATGGTTCCAGATATCAGTGGAAGAGTAGTTGAAGCAACACGGCCAGGGAACCCACTGCTGGGACTGTGGACTGTGGAGGGGACAGGCTTGGAAAAGGCTGTTTTGAAGTTGAAGCATCGGCTGGTTACGCGTGCTCCGCCGAAATGGTTTGTGGGAGTTGTAGGCAAATGCGACAAAATGATTCAGATCAGTGGCGTGACTGTTATTCAACAAAAATATATGATTTTATGGGTCCACTGAATGTGGCTCAAATGTCATAAATAAAGCACATGAGACGGAGCTTGTTTTCTAATTTTTCCTCCGTGGATGCACATTTTCAAAGGAATTTCTCGTGGGGCACAACGTGATTTTGTGGATTGCTGTGGAACCCTATGGAAAACAAATGAAAACTAGTTTAGTTACATGCTTGTGCGAGTTATGGCAAATATTGCAACAATTCCATTTCTCGATGACAGTCATGGATATAAACTTATTGAGATGACAAAAGGTTTGGAGTATAAGTTTATGGTCTTGGATAACATCATGACTACTGAGTGATGAGATAAATAAATTGGGCATATAGAAAAACAACTTGATGTGTAATGATTGTGTCATTTATTATAATACAGTTGAAATGTAATGATTTCTGTAAATATGTTTAATAAAATGTGTGTGGATGTGTGATAAAGAGTGCTAGAATAGTTGTGTAGGTCAATCTTCATTATGAATGAAGTATTTCAGTAACTGATTGTGCAGGATTGATATTATGAGGTTTTAACAAGTTTGAGTAGTTTGTGATTGTTCTTGTTGTATTTTTTTTAAATTAATTATGAATAAATATGTAATATATTATTTTGATTTGTCTCTGTCCAGGAGTGATTTTTTGTTTGCATTGATTGTAATTGTGGTGGTAGTCCATAAAGCATGAGTTCATAATCTGTGCATAAAATTGAATGAATATGCCACTTGCCATATTTACTTATTAAGTTAGCTGTTACTTGATTGCATCGATTATTACTATCAATTGATACAACTGCTCAAAATGATAAGTAACTGTTGCATTACTCTTAATGCTTAGTTTTATAGAAACTGATGAACAATATTCCATGTTTAGATCATGAAAGTTTCAGGATAACGAGATCCATTGACACCAATTACCGTGGAACATAAACCAATTGGACTATATTATCTATGGATGTAATATTTCATCATCATTCTTTATCAGACACTGTTTCTATGGTCCCACGTATCACTTTTCCAGACCATGTTTTCAGATTTGACATTACTCTATGTATGTAATTTTTGTAATTGCTTTTCCAATCCTGCCAACTCGTTACTAATGATTGATTTCACATTGTGGTATGAGTATACAGTAAAATGAGTGGTATCCACCTACAACAACATAGCATGGATAACATGGAGCCGGCAGGTGAGCCAGGTCACAATAAAGGTCAAGCAGTGGGAGGAGGAAGACGTGGTGGTCAAAGGAATGGCAGGGGACAAGCATCCCTTCTGAGAGGGGGTTGTGGGCCTCGTCATAGAGGTGGGGGGGAATGTGGTAGAGGACAAGGCCACAGACCAAGACTGTGGGAGCAACAGCAAAGAGTGTCCAATGAAATCTGAGCAATAGTTGTAGACCATGTTGTAAATCATGGCATGACAATGACTGAGGCAGCTACAATGATTCAGCCAAACCTCAGAAGGTCAACCGTGGCCTCAAGCATCAGAACTTTCCGCAATGAGAACCGATAAGTCTTCAGCTTGCACTAACCATTAGGCTACTCTCAATTGTCAAATGATTGTATACTGCATGCCAATGTGTACCACAGAGTAGGTGATGTGACTAAATGTGTTCTTACTGTAATTTTCCCTGCAGAATTGAGACTAGGCCAAATAGGGAAGGCAGAGGCAAAATTCTGACTGACCAACCAGAGGGGGCTGTGGTCAATTTGGTTCGGGCCAGAAATGATATTCGCCTTACAGAAATTCGGCAGCACATCTTGGACAATGACAATATGTTCAACAATGTGGAAGCCATAAGTTTGCTGACTATTGCACGCATGCTGAAAAGGCAGCAGGTGTCTCTAAAACAGCTATACTATGTGCCTTTTGAAAGAAATGCAGACAGAGTGAATCAACTGAGGACTGAGTATGTTCAGGTATGTTCAGTTTCAAGATTCCTGTTGTGAAAAATTCCCCCACAATTCTACATCATTGTAATCAGTAATTCTCTTTCCAAAATGGAAAGATAATATAATGTCCATATAATGCAGCTCTCCTTGTAGCCTTCCTTGATGAGCTAAATCTGGTCTGTAGAGCTGATGACGTGACCTATGTCATTGTGTGGGATAATGTCAGGTTCCACCATGCCCAAATGGTGCAAGCATGGTTTCAGGCCCATCCACAATTTACCACCCTGTACTTACCCCCATACTCTCCTTTCCGTAACCCAATTGAGGATTTTTTCTCCACATGGAGGTGGAAGGTATATGATAGATGCCCTCACGAACAAGTCACCCTTCTCCAGGCCATGGATGACACATACAATGACATCACGGCAGACCAGTGTCAGGCCTGGATGCGCCATGCCTGAAGATTCTTCCCAAGATGTTTGGGATGAAAACATCCATTGTAATGTGGATGAGAGCTTGTGGCCAAATCCACAACACAGGGTTGGTGGAAATATAGACGTACAGTAATCAATCCTTTGTTTTGCTTTTTACAGTAAGCCAGGTGAGGAACACTGCAGTTGACATTTTAGTTTTTCTTTTTCTTTTTTGTAGCTAATTATTTTTGCTTTGAAGAAACCTATGTTGTGATTTTACTGTATGTCATCAATAACTTTCAGATTTTGTTCAATGATTCCACTGTGTCTGTAGTATTCTCTCTACTAGTCCTTTGACAGTGATGTATTTACGTGTAGTACCATGATGAAACATGTATCATATATTTTGTATGACAATATTTAATGATTGTAGGAACAACTAAACAGTGAAACTATCGGTATCTTGTGTGTGGGTGATCTAAATTAATGTTCCTATGGTATTTCAAATGAGTTATTTGAACCGATGATTCTGCAAATGCAAGGTTTCTTTAAAGATATGAATGCACAATGCAATGTTTTGAACATTGGACAGCCTGTGTTACAAGTGATGACCGTTTTGAGTTTTATGTTTTGTGTCTAGAGTTTTGAAAAATGACCACAAGGTTCTGAAATTAGTGCCACAGTGATTGTAAAAAAAACTATAAATTAGACCTTTTATATGGTCTAGTCTTTATTCAAGGTTTATGTCTGGTAGAAACTGTAATGGTCTAGAGCTAATGGTCTATATCTCAATATGCAGCCTTGAGAGATGTTATAAACCTAATAAAGGACTTGAATTACTCAACACCTCAAACTCTTCAGCACCACATCTCAGAAAAGGGCATGGAGCAGTTCCTCTGGCTCTATATGTTAGTGTATTAAATGCATACATTTTATATCTGTTTGTTTTGTTTTATATATTGTGCTCACACAATGTCGTGCATACAAGTTAATACTTTGTTACCACAAAATACATCTTTTGCCTACCGACAGCCACTCGCAGGCTCTGTAATTTGCCTATAAGCGTTACTAGCACGTCAGACATGCAGTTCAACAAGAACCCATGTAAATTCTACAATGTCTTAGCGACATCAACGCATGTAGATTTTTACCATTCAGGCAAACGTAAAAAGCTTTAGCCATGCCATATTTTAAGAAAATGATCCTATATTTATTTTAATTGTTTATTACATACATATTTTTTTGGCATTCAGGCAAACACACAGAGGCATACATAAACACACCCACATATACATGCATGCACACACACATATGTGCATGTACACACACATATGTACATGTGCACACATACACACACACACCCACACACACAAAAGCACATATACACATACACACACAGAGGGATAAATAAGGATCCTTCCACAATAAGGTTTGGTGTTTCTTCGCCAAACCTTAGTAGAGACTCTGTGTAATAAAGAGGGGAACTCCAGAGAATCTGGGTTGCAGGGAGTCCATCAATCTCTGTATCCTGAGTGTCCACAGCAACTTGCAGAAGATACATGGACCTCCTTGGACCTCCATCTGAATGTCATTGATCACCAACATAATGGGGTATCGAGCCAGGGTGAGATGAAGATTCAATTAGCATCGACTGTGTGTTTTCTAATGAAACTTTGAGCACCATTATCTTCATATCAAAAGTATGGAGAACAAACAGCAAATGACTGCACTGAGAGAGAAAGAGAAAAGAGAGAGAATCTGAGAACGAGCAAGGGAGAGAGAAAGACAGGGAAAGAGACAGTGTGTGGAAGGAAGGGAGGGTGAAAGTGTGTCTATGCAGTAACCCATTTGTTTAACTCAGCCAAGGAAATGGTGAGTGGGTATCTCTTCCCTCATATTTAACCCCGGGTGGATTTAATAATTTGTTTTAACAAGGGTGCTGCTCCCCCCACCTACATTCCCCATAAAATCATTTTGTATGTGTAAAACAAAGTTATGGTGGAGCAAATATCATTACTGTTGCAATTATAAAAGTGGCAAGTTGCTGGAGCGCCACTGTTACAGCAGGGAAATGTGAAATGTGAGGAAGCCACCTGGATGTTCAGGTGCAACTCCAAAATGTGTGATCAAACAGAATATCCTGTCAATCACGTTACTTCTAAAACAATAATCATTTTTCTTTTCCATTTCAGAGGAAATGTAATTAAGAACAGCCAACAGATATGTGCTTCGCTATATTTCCATTCAATCAAAAGGAGACAAACCTTATCATCCTCTTAGGGATGGTTCACAGTTGCTTTTTCATGTAGTTCTTAAAATTCTATGAGAAATTAATTCAATGTATTTTTTAAGAAAATTAGAATTAGGTATCTACACAGAAAGTTCATCTTGGGTAAAAAAAAAAAGGACGAAAAAAAGGATGAATACTTGTTGGAAAGTAATGTAGTTTAATTCATAATAATGTCTTTGCTGACTTGGATAACACAAATGAACAAAAATGCACATATACTGTATGTGCAGTGCAAAAAAAAATCACCCAGTTAAAGACAAACAGTTTAAGAGATTTTAATGTGCTTTTTCATACAGTATATTGTATGCATATCCAGCAAAGCATTTCTCATACATATAACTCTCTTATATTCGGGGTTTGAAAAGTAGAGCTGAGGGGATGATTAACAGTCAGTCTACCATAACATAACGTCTGCCATACAGTGACGGCATAGCACAGCCGTTTCAGAAGGCTCGCTTTGTACTCGGAGGGCACACCGATTCCAGCTTTTTCAACAGAATTCTCCAACTGACAAAAAAGTAATAACACTGAGGAACCAATGTCTAAAAGCAATAATTGTGCCATGGTTGAGTACATTATTTACAGGGGAAAAAAACAGAAGTTAACAAATACAAAGTTGGAAAATAAGTCAGAGAGATCAGCCATATCCTACCCATCCATAATGCTGAATATACTTCATTTTAAATCCACAATTCAAAAGCAGCTGAGAGAGGCAAAAAAGACTGTCCCCTTCCTCGTCATCATAATCAATATCATCATCATTACCGTCATTACCATCATCATCATCATTATTGTCATTGTCACTTTTTTTTCTCTTTACAGTTCAGTCTCACTTACTTATCCAAAGTAAGGGTGGTCATTTTGGAAGTTGTAGTCCGGACACACTTTTTGAACCAGCTTGTAATCGATGCTGAAGAAAGAGATGAAGATGCAGATAACCTTGAAGGGTTTGGCACAGAGCCAGGCGGCGTGGGACTGGGTGTGCTCCGTGAAGCAGGTCTGAGATGGGTCATACAGGCAGGGCTTGGGCTTCTTGGATCTGTTGGTTTTCTCGTACTCCACCCGGCAATTGAAGGTCTTGTCGATGGTGGACTGCTGCGTCTGCTGGATCTGCACGTCCTGCTGGGTGTGGGGGTGTAGCTGCTGCTGCTGGAGGACCCCAAACTCCACCACCTTGGTTGGCGGAACGATGCTGACCGACACGTTCCCCAAGCTGGACGAGTTGTGGCGGAAGTAAACAGTGAACGTCCCGTTGATGTGGTCCACAATCTTCCCCGTCACCAGCAAGCTGAACTTCATGGTCTTGACGTTGAAGTAGAAGTCTCCCCAGCCGAAGATCTTCTTGGTCTTCATGGCTGTCTTTAGCGAGGGCTTGCGCTTGGAACGGTAGCCTGTCTGGTCCTGGAGCATGGACTGGTTCCGGGCCCAGTCATACGGGTTGAGTAAGCTGTAGGTGGGTGGCTTGGACTTCATGGGCGTCTGGTCAATGGAAGTGGAGAAGATGCGGGTTTGGTACGGAGGCTTAACCACTCCCCCCATCATTCCCCCCACTGCACCTCCACCTATGCCGTATGGGGGGGTCTTCACCACCGACCCTACTGGGCCCAGGTCTGAGAAGTCCACCTGCTTCTCCAACCCTTGGACCTGGAGGAGAGAGAGAGAGAGAGAGAGAGAGAGAGAGAGGGAGGGAGAGAGAGGGAGAGAGAGGTAGAGAATCACTCAGTGAGACTAAATTATCTAGCAATACACAGTATATCTGTCCAATCTTGCAAGATTATAGATAAAACCTAATGTACAGTATCCCACTTTGTTCCATTAATGTCCCATTTGATAAATTTCATCTATAATCCTAAAAGTCACTCCTTCATAGAGATGTCAGTGTCTGACTTCTTTCTTTTGCCTTCTTTTTTTATCTTGTGTGTAAATATTTAAAAAGTGTTTTTATTTCAGTCCGTGTGCAAGTTGTTAGATGTGCTGTGTTTCATCTGCTGGATTCCAGAACACGAATCTGTCTATTTTTGTTAATGCACTTTAATTTTGTTGTCAGTATTATTCTGCAGAGCAAAGCAACTCTGCGTGTGAGGTAATGGATGTGAGCCTTTGTTTGTTGAGACAGCTCTCTCCCTTTAATCCGCTGCCTAGGTGGTTATTCACAGGGCTGATTGACTGGAAATCTTCTTTTCTTCCCTTTCATGTCTCATCAATCATGTCACTGCCATCCTCCCATCCGTTCGCATGCACTAAAATACATGCACGCACATGCACACACACGCACACACAAACACACACACAAGCACACACGCACTGACTTCAAGCTTGAAGCTGTCATGGAGAAGTGTGATGGCGAGAAGTGTGAGGTTACCTCTGAGGATGCATTTGGATGGAGCTTAAAATATTTCTCCAAATAAACAAACCAACAAACAAATGAAAACAAAATCTCAAAAAAACAAAAAAAGCAACCAAGACCAGGCCCCGCTCTCTGTCTAGTCATGCAAGAACAGTTTCTGTCTCCCTTAATTCCTATCCAGTGCAATGGAACCGACAGTTTTGTGCCAAAGCCCTGCTCATCTTTCATCAATCACCGAGCCCAATAACAACTCCATATCGCTATTTGTCGAGACAACAGTGCAGCGCTCAATACATCTCCTAATGTATTCAGTCATTCAATTAATGTATCTATTTCTGTTGGCCATTCATTACCGTGCCCGCAGAGCTGATTTCTAGGTGGATTGATCTAGGAGAAAATGACTGAACGTCTATTGACTGCTGGAGGAATGAATTAGTAAAAAAAAAGAAAGATGTTGATAAATGACCTATGACTGTGATAATGACCCAATGAGGATTTTGAACAGGCCCAGATTCCCCTCGGTGCTCTGAACAAGAGGTCTCTGCATGGTCTTGCAGAATTATATTTGCACATCGGCAGGGTGAGTTGACTTGGCTGCAGGCAGAGTGTAATAATCTACAGCTGATGGCAGAAAAACATCAGAATACATGCAGCAAGATACAATATACAGTACATGCAAGATGGGGACTTCCTGTGAATGCGCTATCAGCAGTTGCTGTCAGCTAGCTCCATGTGTTGCCATCTGTCGGGCTAACACTCTGCTGGTACATGTGAGGCAAATCAGTTCTCCAGCTGATGGCACCGTCACCGTAATCATTATCATCTTCATCATCAGCACCATGCCATGAACCTCAACCTAACCCTTCAAGGTCAATTGTATCAGGTACATCCCGACTGACTTCATGACGATGGGGTCTGAGGTCAGTGTGGAATCAGCCTGCCTGAGGGGAAAATGCTACTGTTTAGAGTCAGCAACTTTAGCAAACATCGATAGCATGGAAAAAAGATGAGCGTGGAAAGAGGGCTACTTTTTCTGTGGTGCGAAAGTAATAAAATGCCAACGGAAACCAATAAATAGATGGACTTTCTATTAGCATAAATATCAAATATTGTTGCTTGACAGTAAATCCATTGAAAGGGTGTGGATTTGTTAGAAGAAATATCAGATATTTTCTCTTGACATGAAATCCATAAGCTATAGACTTTTTGCAAAACAGCGGATGTTCGCTATAAGGTCATATCAGGCTGCTGCAACCAATGAAAGATTGACGGTTTGAAAAATACAGATTCGGTCTTTTCTCCCTCCTCTGCCCTTTATTCAGTCGAGTTACAGAAGTAAGTTTTGCAGCAGTTGCCATGTTGTTGGAGTGGTACACATACACACACACACACACACACACTATGTAGTGCCACTACAATCTTGTACCGTTAGTTACTGACTTGGCTTGTGGCTTGTTCAAAGGCATTTTAGCAGTCCTTATGGGGACAACCTGTCTTTGAAGCCAGAAGACCAGACCCAATACACACTAATGCAAATCTAATGCTGTTGCGAATTTAAATCACTCAGTTATAATTGTACAATTTTGTCTACAGTGTCAATCAATTTGACCTGTTTAGATCTTACATTGCAGGTAATAATTAATAAAACAATCGAATGGTTCAAGAGTCCATAGGCTTGACGCTAATGTTACATCACTTCACTTCACACATCACTTGATTGGCAGGGCTGACCACAAGCTGATGTGACAGAAATATGATACAGTAGAACGGCTGTGAGAATATGAAAGCAGTGATGAAAATTAGCTTCAGGCTGTGCTTTACAGGAATCATAGACATTATTAGTGCCAACTGAGCTGCACAGAACCAAGGCTTTACCTCCACACTATCTACCTTGTACAATCTGAACAAATACTGCAAAGGAAAAAAAGGTTAAAGGTTTAAAAAATAAGCTTTTGAAATGAAATTCACTTGTCTCCGCTAAAGAAGACAAACCAGTGCAGGAATGTCATTCAACCCACAAGGCTGAATACTAAAGCTCAGTAGAAAAGTCAGTTGAAGTTGGTGGGGAGCAATTAGATAGAACAAATTAACAAACAAATTAAAGGCAAACACTTGAAGAGTTTATGCACGCAAAGGATTTTATCAAAGATCTATGCAGGGAGAGAGAGAGAGAGAGAGAGAGAGAGAGAGAGAGAGAGAGAGAGAGAGAGAGAGAGAGAGAGAG
>CABFOQ010008431.1:2462-22794 GCA_900660455.1 Gephyroberyx darwinii
TTACTAGATAATTTTATTTTATTATCATATAAAATAATAATAATAATAATAATAATAATAATACATTTTATTTGTACTGCACTTTTCATTAAAAGAAAATCTCAAAGTGCTAAGAAAATCTCAAAGTGCTATAATAGTATAAATAGTATAAAAATCCAACATGCCTAGATCAATCCACATAAGTATGCAATTACAAATAAAGTGAAAGAAGTACATTTATAATGTAAATGTAACATATGCACCATGGAGGAAGAAATTATGACATATTTTGTAATTTTATTCACAGTGAACTGTTGGAAAAATGGAAAAATGTTTTGAATGACAGAATCGTGCAGTATGTGATCCCTGGTCTTCACTTCACTTGATTGCTAGATGCAAGTGAGTGACAGGCAGTTTGACAGTGTGTTTGAGGTGGTTTGTTTAGAATGAAACATGCAATAATGTGGTCTCTCCGGTTACTGGGACTTGTGCTCCACAATGGTGGGCCACAATAAATTGGCAGCCCACTTTCATACTCACATTCATGGATTAGACTGGTGGGTAGTGAGCTTGTTAATGTGTTCTGTGTCTTAACAAAGAGCCTTATTATTTCTTATAGTTTTGCTTCACAATAAGGGAACATGCTTTACAGCCACAGAAAGCATTCAACTAAACCCACAGATTCATAGCGCCAGTCATGTCAGTGTGAAATGGACAGGGAACTATAGCTCTCTGTTAGCTTAGCTTTTGGACTACATGTCTGTTTGTGGCATCGCCTATAACTGCTCACTCATATCCCTTCCTCGTTGCAGGACTGACACTCATGACAACCACAGATCCTCTTGTCTTGCATAAGCACAAAACATACACAATATATATACACATGCACCAATACACATGCAACAAAATGCAAAATTAAGGGAAATAAATAGACTGAATATTGCAGTATTACAGGTATGGGTAAATTAACTATGGTAAAAGACAATGATACCAAGAGACCATGTCACTTTATTGCAAACAAAGTGAATATGGTCTTTACAATTCAAAGTTTCATTGGGCATAACTCTTAAGAATCTGGTTGCTTTAACTGGGTTAATTTCAGTTTGAAGTTTGAAATGTTTTCATCTTGAGCAATAGTTTTAGTTGGAATCATTCAGATTTCTTTGAAGAGAAACATTCAAGATAAAGTTGGTATCATCTGCATAAAGATGAAACGCTGATGAGGATGCAACACGTCGGTTGTTGATGATTTCCAATTCCGGTAACACACTCTTTGATGTGGTTTCCAGTCTTTCATCACAATTCTTTGAAGGGTTCCCTACTGAAAGGCAAGTGACATGAAATGGTAAAAATACATATTTGAGATACTAAAAATGAAAGGTCATATCAATCAGTGTGTGTCCTGAATTGGCCACGAGTACTATAGACCTGGAACAACGAGAGCCCAAGAATGGAGCCCTGTGGGACATCACATGTTGCTGACCCCCTATCTGATGTCCCTCATAGTGTAACTATAAATTGTCTGTCAAAAATGTAATGTTTAAATTAATAACACGCAATATTTTCATTTTCATACTACTTTGCAATGTTATATTGAGTAACTGGGGATTCCGAAATATCTAGTTTTCGGACAAACAACCTATTTTCGGACAAAAGTGAGCATGCGTCCACACTCATATGCAAACACTAGATCAGGGCCCCCTGTCCACGTCTGTTATGCTGTCCCACTGTGAGATAAGTGGTTTCAGAGAGCCATTGGCGGCTGACATGTTTGGGCTCAGTGGGAAGCAGCTTTTGATGTTTGGCATTCAGAGAAAGAACATTATCAATATACTACATGCATATGTTGACATCCCTTAGCAACAGGACAACCTACAGTCCAGTCACAGGCGCACAAAGAAAGTGAGTACGGAAAGAGAACAAGCAGGGAAATGGACCTCACTTCTCAAAAAAAAATACTTTGATGACTTTTCTCACCCTCACTTAATCGACACCTATTTCTTCTACTCTTTGTTGACAGGAGCTCTCATCTCCATCACTCCTATTCCCTTGATTTAGAACAGATGGCAGACTCCTGAGCAGGAAACTCAAATTTTGTTTTGTGAACCTAATATACCCAACAACTCCCCAGCTGGAAATGCACAGTGGGCTCTTCAAATATCAACAGTGTTTCCTTTTGTTTACATGCTGTTAGCAGTGCCAAAATGGGCATCGGGCTCCTTCTGAATATCCAAATCTGGGGTGATTATCATTGGCACAGGGCATGTTATGATTGGAAAATAGAATGGAGCAATATGAACAATGCATTTTGCAGGCAGTGAGCATCTAATATCTCCTGATTTAATGACAATGCATCCCCATAGGTGTTGTAACACAGCCTACTCTTTACACGGCTATTGTGCAGCTAATATTTCTAATATTCTGCCCTATTTTTCATTGTCTCCATTTCATCTGCGTGCAACTCAAGCATTCACTTCTTACTGTGCAGCGTTTCACTTTGGTAACTACCAATAGGAAATGATTAGAAACCGTGAAGCTGCCCTTGTGCACAAACACAGTTCTATCTCCTCTCACTTTCAATATTTTTTTTGTTTATCTTTCACTTTGCTAGAGAAGCAGTTTTGCTTCCCCTTTCCAATCGACGGACCGAGAATCCACCTTTCCTGATTAGGGAGCAGAAGGATCTGTTTCATTATTAGGAATATTGATGGAGCAAATAAACCAGACAGAGTGTGAGCATCTGCCTAGAGTCAGACAACAGTGGATTCTGGTACAATTTGCTGCAGTGGGGGTGCATTTTTGTTTTGGGCTGGAGGAAATAGGGGTGGATGGTAATGCAAAACAGCCACCTCTCTCTCTTGAGTGCCACGGTTTGTCTCAGCGTGAGGAGGAGGCTCCTGTTGTGAGGCGTCATAAAGCGTGACATACTTAAGAAGGCAATTTGTTTATATGGTGAATTGGCTGGCATTCCGGTGCATCTCAGCTTACTAACAAGGTGTTCGCCCACATCACACAGGGAGGGAAAATTTCAATTTATGAGAAAAAAATAGTCGTTTTTATGACCCGTGTCCTTTAAGCTTGAGTGAAAGACAATATCCCATAAATGTCTGTCTGGGCCGTGGGTTTTCCCTTTCAAGCAGACGCACCGCATTTTTTGCCGCTTGTAGTTTTATCTGTGCTCTACCACCTCAACCTCTCCACCCCAACGCCACCACCACCGCCTCTGGACTTCCGTGCACATGTCTAGTATGGGGGAATTGCAGCTCTAAAACTGTCCTCGGCATGAAGGCATTAATGTGGTAGATTCATAATGGCCCTTGGGATCAAAGAGTGCGCCAAGGTAGCAGAGTTGAACAGCTGAGTCACCGGGGGTGTGTGGAGGTGGAGGGCGTAGGGTTGAAGGAGCAGGGCCACATTTTGTCGTGCAGGCCATAACTATCAGATTTATAGGGCATCCCAGGGTGGGACACTATGTCAGGGGAGAAAAAACAGTTTGTTGAATTAATTATTTTTATTGCCACTGACAAACCAGAGAGAAAATAATAAGAACCAGATTCTCCGCTGCTCCTGAGAACAATAGTTATATGAGAGAGTGAGAGAGAGCGAGAGAGAGCGAGAGAGCAAGAGAGCGAGAGAGAGGAGAGAGAGAGATACGTCATAGTGTGGGCACTGTTTTTATATGTCTATCACTCTGTCATGTCTTTTTACTCTTTGTCCAAGGTTTGGCCAGACTGTACTACTGATTGGTTTAATGTTTTAATGTTACAATTCACAACAGAAAATAGTCTGTTTTTGTGCCTCAAATATATCCGCTTCTTTGAATTCACACAAGTACAGATTGTGTGTTTTTTACTAGTTTTCATATTTTTATTGTGGCTCTTCTAAATAACATATTAAATTGGCAAATATAAATCATTTATTTCAGTTAAATAAAGGCTTATTTTGATTATATCAATAAATAAATTGCATGAAAAAAACGTCTTTAGAAATAAAATAAAAATAAAAATGTCCACTGTCCGCTTTCAATCATGATTGTACATGGATAGAAACATTGCTTCTACAACAATGTGCTTTATTATAAAAAGTTCTCCTGTTGTGTGATGTCATCAAACCTCTTTTGCATACGTAGAGAATTATGGGAGATTAAAATCACAACTGAGTTGTGAAGATTCAAAAATTAAAGTTTTGCAATAACTTGAGACAGCCGCACAATAGACATTCTCTTTTGTTTAGCATTCTTGCTAATTGACTAACGTCGGCCTTGTGGAACTGGAGCTTTGTCCTTGAACACAGGGGCTTTTCAACATCTCATCTGCTTCTCTTTGCCCTTCGAAATGCTGTGCACATTTTGGCCAGCTCTACAGTAGCTATAACCATATATTCTTACCCAAAAAACAATGCCTGTGCCCATATTTGACACTGTAGTTGTAGTTGAGAAGGTTGTATACTTTTGCGGCAAGGCGGCTGTTTTGCCCGATAGGCGAGAACCACACCTGATAGAATGAAATACAGTGGTGGCATTGTGATGTTATTTGTTACTCCTCTAGTGCCGTGGTGCTCGAAGGAGTAATTTGTCACCTTGGCAGTTGCTTGGGAGGAAAGAGTGTCTGGGTGTTGTTTCTTTCATAAGATAATATTATGGGGTTGGCGGTAGGGGGATTGTTCTGGGGAGATCCAGTTAGTGGTGGCACCTCAGAGGGGGGTGATATAGGCACGTGGGGTCTAGGGTTGCTTCATCAGGGCGGGCCATCCCACCCCTGTCTCGTGTGTACATGTATATGTTCATACAATATTATTTCAGCTCAGCAAGCTCTGAGGTGGTTTAAAATGTTGCCTTTCTTACACACACATACATCAACCTCCCCATGGCTATAAAGCATGCTTGTGAATGCTCAAGACTCCATGCGAGCTGCAAAGCATGTTACATTACTCTTTCTTTTTTTCTGATTCATCTCTAGCTGTCGTTCACTCACTTGCATGCACCTATGTACCAAATTCTTTTAGGTTGGTTAGCAGCTCCATCTTTGTTGCTAAGCAGTCACTGCTGTGGTGTTTCTACACGGCACTTCCCAGAGATCACTTGTCAAGCAAACAGTGTTCCAGTACTGTGACGTCTTTTTCCTTGGAAGTATGAGTTTCTCTAGTGTCTTTGTCTGTTCAGCCACGGTGGTTATCACTGCTCATTTTAACTACCCAATTCTTCTTTCTCAGTCCGGTTTGGTGGTCCCCCCCATCTCTTTTCTCCTCTCCTTTTCTCTCATTTAATCATTTTATCAGCGCTGCAGGCCTCTCCTGGGAATCCAACTGGCATTTAGCAGTGTGAGGCGACACAGGACCCCGAGGGCTCGTCCATGCCCTGCCTGCTCCGAGCTCCCGACATTATTAGCTTCTCTCTCTCAGAGGAGCCACCTCAGTCATTCACGCACAGGCACACAAATACAAATCCATACTCTCTCTCTTTCTTGACTGTTCATTTCATCCTCTCCTGTTCTTTCTGTATCATCTTCGATTCCTCCGAGGAGGATATTCGCTGCCCTCATCCTCCTGGCAGAGCTTGCAGCTTTCTTGCCGTTTCTCTGAGCTTCTCTTGAGATTTTTCCCTGGAGAAGGCGGAACGAAATCTATGTGTTGTCACGGACCGTCTCTCACCACCAGTGTAACAGTAATTACTTCATTGATATTCCTTGCCTAATTACGCTGCTGTGGTCCATTTGCATAAATCTTCTTTTTTTTTGTCACTGGGGCAGACGGATGCCTGTAATCTTGTTGGGCTCTTTCAACTGCAGCATACATTATGCATGCCTGTGGGGTCTCTGTCTCTCTTTCTGCCAGGCTATCTGTCGCTCCCTCTCTTTCTGTTTGTTGCTTTATTCTACCTCTCTCTCACACTCTATTTTCTAATCTGAATGCTTTGTTAGAATAAATGCTGGAGACTGGGAGGCCACGACAGCAGGATGTTTCGCCGTCACGGCGCTCAATGATTTTTAACCTGCCACCAACTACAGTGCTTGAGGCTACGGGAGGACAGGATCCCTGGCCAATGAGTTGCTCACTGCAAACCCCAGTATCACAATACAGGTCTTCTGATAAAGTTTCATAATAATAATCTTTATTTGTATTTTGTAGCACTGTAGCACTACAAAATGCAGCTACAATGTTCTTAGCAAAGCAGTTAATAAAATAAATTAAATTAAATAAATAACATAAAAGTAAGACAATAAATAAAAGATAACGCCATTAAATATACAATAAACATAGTTTCATGTCAATAAACCCCTTTCTTATATCTTTCTGACATCAGTTCAAGTTCAATTTTAATATGAATTTTTACCATTTGCCATAATATTTGCTATAAAATCTGTGAAAATGTTGTGCTTGTTTGGGTTGACATTAAACTTTGATTGCAACTACGGCGCTGTCCATCAAACGCTTGCTGGGGTGTTGCAATAGCTGACGTTATTTTGGAAAGAGCTCATTTGTAAAGGTACTGTTAAGTCATAAACTTTAAACAGCTAAACATCCAGGAGCCTCAGACGGCCTCGAGAGCAGTGATCCATGTCTGCCAACACATGGTTATTCCGCTGCTGTGTCGATAAGCCTTGAGGTGATTCACTGGTCATCAGGGGGAAGCGTGGTGGCACTCCTAGGAGGCCTCACTGCACAAACACTGCACAAACCCCCCCACACACACACACACACAAACACACCTCAACACATCCTGATCTAATTCACAGTCTGCTAGTTTATTGTTTGCCAGTTTTCCTGTCATTTGTGCAGCAAGGGCCATACGGTTCAATTTGGCTGACTCTGTGGAAGATCATTACTGCTGATCGGCCACAGTATGAATGAGGCAGAGAGCATCGCTACCAATCCATATAAATCAAAGTGAGTGTGAAATTGGTGAAAATGTTTAGAAGGCTGTAGTAGGCTTAAGTCTGCTGGCAGGAGTTGTCCAGAGCATTTTAACATTCATTCTCTCAGTGTGATGTAAGTAACAAGTCACAGAGCAGTTTGCTTCTACAGGTGTTGATGGACTAGTCTATAACCTCCATCCCCTCCACTTGTAAGTAGGACAGGGGGTTAATCCCTGGGTAGGCTTCCAGGAACAGCGAGCCATGGAAGATTTTGGAGATATCGAGGAGCCACTTGAGCTTAGGAAGGGGCACTGTTACCTAGAACATAAAGATTAGAGAGGCAGACCTGTTACCAGAGGGTTGAACCCCAAGACTGACTGGGATTGTAATACATTGGGGCAGCAGTCACCTAAAAAGAGGAAGACGTGGGCTTGTGACTGGTTGAGTAAATCTGGTCAGGGAAGTGTCATGCTTTCCCTTCCTTCAATAATGGACATGAAAGTGTCTTAATTAATTGATTGTAGTCTGCTTAAACAAGGCAAATCACTGGCTCTGTGGCATATATAGCATTTAGCTGAAAATAATGATGTTTAACTTCATGTACCATATCAATAAGAAACTAATAGCCTGCTTCACAGGCTTAAGGTTTAAGCCTGATCTATCCTGATCTATCCTTAAGTAAACTAATTAATTTCATTCAAGTCCATCAACCGTTCAGAATGGTCCTGAACTGCAGCTAGCTTCAGAGAGAAGGTGTTTGTCCATCATGTGAGACTTGTGGGACAAGTCTCACATGTGGGACTCATCATCATAGAGAGCATTTGTTCATACAAATAATGGGCTCCTGAAATTCTTTTGTGGAATACGACAGCCTCAAATTCAGAAAGGTCTCGTGGCAAATATAAGTCTTTCCTTATATTCTTTGAAGTGGTCTCCTGCTTCTCTTGAAGGTTTCTGCCTTCATCATCAACGCTTCTTCCTCTATTGGTCATTTTGAGCTAGCTAACCTGCTTGTAAAGTTTCAGACTGAGTGATAGAAGTGTGGAAGAAGTGTGTTTGCCTGTGTTCAAAATTTGCCCACAGGCCTTGACTATGATACATGTGACAATGTTTCTTGCATGCCCATTCTCACCTGTCGTGCTCCATGTGGCTTCGTGGCTGAACAGTCAGCTTTTCAGGGTGGATTAAGATCTGGCTGTGTAGTCTGTCAGGTACTGGCCAGGCCAAGTCTCTTGAGTTCATTAGAGCCATGACACAGGAGTTTCTTAATCTGAGCCTGGGGTTGATTCAGGACCCCCATTACACTTTCTGCTCCCCCTCTCAATAAGCAGCTATGCAATACATGGTTCAGCAGCAGCAGAGGCTGAGTAAAACCCAACCACCCCCAATGCCATTCCCCACAACTACCTCACTCCCACCCCATATCCAAACACCACATCATATAATATCGGGCCTCAAATTGATGATCTCATCTCTGAGGTTGAAAATGACAACGTAGCATATGTCTTTCACTCATTACAGGGTGAAAAGAAATATGCTGGTGGTAGTAGTGGTGGTGGTAGTGTGTGTACATGTGTGTGTGCATGTGTGTGTGTGTGAGAGTTCACATCTTCATCCACACACCATTGCTTGCCACTTTCGTGATTAGGGTAGTGAATATTAGGCCTATCAGATTTGGCTCAGGGGTTTGCCACCAGCCAAACACTCTATTCTTCTCCACTGCAAGCCCTCCATTAAGTTATCCAGCTTTGTAATTTCTACTGCAGTGGGGAAGGGGAGGTGGGGACTGGAGCTCTTTGAAATAAAGAAATAATTCCCTGCCAATTATGCAATTATAGTAACTAAGCATTTATCGACGTTATCAGATCTGGCAAGGCCAAGTCCTACCAGCACTGGCATTCTTAGACTAAGCCTGGGGGGGGAATGAAGGAGAAGAATGAAGAATGACTGTTTCAACAAGGAACCTCTTGATTTATTTGAATATAGAGTCTCTGCTGACAACCTTTGCTCTTGTTTTTCACCTTACTAGCTCAGGTAAATGTCTACCAAAACATTATTAACTCTTAAGTTGCTGAATATTTATATCCCAAAAGTGTATCAATAGCATTTCCAATATTTTTTTTGTTACAATTACACAGCAGCACACTTTCATAGCAAGCCCTGAAATTGAGATTGTCAGTGATACCAGAATAAACTCCATGTTTCTCATTGTTTTGATTCCCTGAACATTTAGACATTTCATTTTGATTACTATTACCATTTTCATTTGTTTTTGTATTGTTTTGGGGTTGCTGAGGAAGAGAAAATAGACTGTAAGGTATGAAGCTCAATCAGGCCCTGAAGGCATCAGGCATACATAAATCCAGGACCTAGAAACAGCAGACCTCAATCAAGGAAGAGATAGAGATGGACAACAAGTCAGTGATTCGTGTTTAATTCATCAAGCAAACATGTGTGGGTCTCCCAATTCCAAGATTAGGTCAAATCAACACCAGGTCCAAAGGGACCAGTCAGTTCTGAGATCAGAGCAAATCGAGTCCTATTCAAGACCAAAATAGGCAATAAGCAGTGTGCATGTCTAAGTGTAAACATAATGCTTAAGGAGTTTTGTATGGATGATCAGAGATGTAGATGACTTTTGACTAATCAGAAAAAAGTCAAGTCAAAATCCAATCGTGGCCGAGACTGTCACAAAGTGGTCTCAAGACTGGCAGGACAGCACCCACCACTGCCACCATCTGTCTAAAATGATCCCTCTTTCTCACTCTTTACTTCTTCTTCACTCCCTCTTACTGTCTCCTCTCCCTCCCTAACCTCCTCACCCTGAATCATTTCTTGTCAGCAGCTTCTGATCCACTCAAGAGCCTGGTGCTGAATGATAAAGGAGAGGAGGGGGAGGAAACGGAATCCGTCTGGAGATCGGTTAAGTGCCCCTTCGCCAAATAGAGTAGAGGCCAGTCTGAGTTCAGATGTGAACATTAGCCTAGACAGAAGCCTTTGCTCTTGCTCTGAGGGGCTGACACCAAAACTTGATGTTTACCGTTGATGTTTTAGATCACTGTAGAATGTTCTGCTGTCTTCATGTGACATCAAAGCTATTTTTTGAAGCGTTTTAGCGTGTATTTCTCTCTTAAAGCACTGCATTTTCAGTGCGCACTCTCCTTCATCGAACCGTCACTGCACGAGTTGAATGAATCACCCCTAAATGACAACAATGAGAGCAAGAACCATTTAAGAAAGGGACGGTCATCTTTTATTAGGAGTGGAGTGTTAAGACTCACAGTCCCGGGGGCAGTTTATGAGCCCCGGAGCATAAGAGGAGGCATTGTACCCAGAGAGACACAGGACCACGCTGCCAAGAGGGAAGGCGCCCCTGTTTTTATTTCAACCTGTGTTTTCTTTCCCTGCTTTTCATCATGCAAGATTACGGCTAGCTCAGCCGACACTCAGCACAATTATAATAAATAGGATTTTTTTTGTTTCTAAAAACTCCTTTTAGACTTTTTGGAAACCTTACTGGCTTTTTAGTCCTTTCTGTGTGTGTGTACGTGTGCACATATTTGTGAGTGTTAACGTGTTTTTGGCTGGGATGAGGACATTGGTGAAATGTTTACTCTGGCAGATGGTGGGCACTACATTAGGAAAAATATACATTTGTAATCCCCCAGACAGTTCTGTGGTTTAAAGAAACCTTTTTTTTTCAATTCTTTGTGCATTTCTGCCCTATTGGTCAGTATGGTATAGAATGACAAGAAAAAAGGGGTATAGAGTGAGATGATGACATGCAACCTACAGTAAGTCATAAATCAGAATTATACCCATAACACTGTGAGTTTATGGTACAGTCTTTTTTCTGCTGCTTCACAGAAAGCTCCATGGAGAAACCAAATCTTCAAAGACCATATGATACTATTGCAAAAAGAATAACAATTTTAACCAATCACAATGCAAAATTATTGCCATTAAGAAAAGAGCGACTCTACGGGACTATCAATCGATTTATAGCCTCTGATTTGACTATACTTACCTGTTAGCTCTTGGCACAGTTTGGGTCGTTCAGATTCAGTAAAAGCAGTAAAAACTAAATGACTGGTCAGACTGCCGTCCCATCGGGAAGCCGTTCACACTGCCCAGCGGGACAAAGATGGCCATCACGTATGGGAGGATGAGGGATGACCAGGGCTACCTGTCATTTTCTCATTTGTCTAGAACAGCTACAGGTTACATTTTCATCATGAATGTATTTTGAAGCAACATTATTCAAGGGTAATATTGATGAAAAATGTTGCATCAGACTTCTTTCACTCACTTATGTAGACTGATCCAAGCTCGTTGCCATTTTATACCATTTTTGACAGTTTTTTTCCTCCAAATAAAATTGTCTAGTAACGTATCAAGAGTGGAGCAAGTGGAGTTGGAAATCTCTACTGATGTAAACTATGTGTATGTAACCCCTCCCCCACCCTGAGCCCCATTACTCACCCTTGACGGATGGTGCAGTCAGGATTACAATTGGCCTCAAAATTGTCTAGTGTGACCTAGCTTTTAGCCAAGGGCAAATATTACCTGAGGGTAGAGGCCATTCTTCAGTAAGCCTCAAACCCCACTGTGTAGGGAGGACCAGAGAACCCCTGTGTTGTCAATGGCAGGTGTGAGTGTGATTTCAGTCTCGGACTGGGAGAGGACCGTGAAGGCTGGAGGCTGCCGGGCTAGAGACACCCTGTATTGCAAATGGTGATCTATTCATCGTCGCACAAAGGTAGTGGGTGGGGATAGGAGAGGGGTTGGGGGGTCCCCTGGGAAATAAAACCTCCCCCCACGCACCCCTTTTCTGCCCCTTTCTTTAGCACACTTCATATCTGCTCAAAGCCTTGCCTATTTATGAGGGTATAAGTGACTAGGATCAGTGGCGTTAAGTCCGCTGCCGGAGGTTATTATTGGGTATGTCCAGGCTGATTGACATGCTGGGTGGAAATGAGCGTCTCACCCTGACCCCCAGCTTGCTTAATAAGTTTAGAGGCATTTATCATAAAGCTGTCAGTTGCAAAGATAAGATAGGATGAAACTTTCATGATCATCAAGGGGGAAATGGGGTCATTGCAGCAGCAAAGTATGAAAATACAGCTGGACAAAAAATATACAAACAAAATATTAACATAAGGCGTTATCTACATATATGCAGTTCAGCACACATGTTAAGTCAACTGCACGAGTGAAATTTGATTTGATTTCCATTGATGTTTGAATTTGTGGTACTGATGCCCCTTTAAAAGAGACGTTCATATCAGTGTGAGAGAAAGAAAATTGACAGAAGTGCACAGAGATCTGTCCTTCTCATGATTCCACTGTTCCCGACATCAGCGAGTGTTTAGCAGCAGGGCAGACGGTGGTTTAGTTCATAGAGACATCATGCTGTCATTCTACCAGGGAAAAGCCGCCATCCGGGCCTGTCAACACCAGATACACACTCATACACACTCATACACACCACACACGTCAGCTCAATCATCACCACCACCACCACCTATACAACATTTTGGTTTAGGCTCACTTGGCATTGGAAATGTGGGTGGGAAATTCCAGATATTTTGTGATTTAGTGTGATATTCATGTGGTACGGTGGCGCAGTGCTTGCACTGGTGCCTCACAGCAAGAAGGTCCTGGGTTTGATTCCCTCCTGGGGCACTGTTGACTCTGGGGTGCCCAGGTGGGTTATCTCCCGGGCCTTTCTCTGTGAAGTTTGCATGTTCTCCCTGTGTTCACAGGGTCTCCTCCTCTAAAGAACCCCATCTAAACAAAAAAACATGCAACATCCTGTCCTGTCCCTGACCACGATGAGGATTCACATCTGGAATTGGCCCCCCGGTGCTGAAAGAAAGATGGCTGCCCACTGCTCCTGGCTGCAGCTAGGATGGGATAAAAGCAGAAGAAAAATTCATTTCGGACACCCTACCTGCATGTGTGTGTTCCCCTCGTGTGTGTTAGTGCATGTGTGCACCCAAAATACAAATAAATGAATCTTCATTCTTTGGGTCATAGATACAATGTATCAAAATATTAACAATTTCATTGATGAGGAAAAAAAATCATATTGGCTTCCAAGATAATATTCACTTAATCGTAATACATCTGTAATACATCTGGTGATGTAGGATCTTTAGTACTATCAATCCCGCCGACCCTCAGAAAACATGTTGGTCTTTGTATAAATCCCTTTGTCCTCCACCTGTTTGGAGGCCTCCTTGGCAATTTGGGGGCCCAGGTCTTAAGGAATCACATGTGCCACTTCTAGCTGATGTGGGCCCTGAACCCAACACACAAACACAACACAAAATGGGTTTGTAGCTCCAGAGGTTTGCCAGCAACTTTACTGAGGATACATAGATGGAAGAAGGGTTAATCAAAATACTTGTCAGACTGCTTCAGTATATGTCCAAATGTTATCCTTCAGCATTTGGCTTTGCAGATTGTTTAAAATCAAATGGGAGTCTGTTTTCAGGCAATTAAAAATAGTTTCATAAGCTTATGGACTTATCACTGTCAATATCTGATATGTTGCCTAACCCTAACCCTGGTAATTGGGACAGCATACACATGCCAATCCACTGCAGTGTTTTTGTTACCCACTGTTGCTACACAGCAAATTGACATAAAAACAGCTAGGAGGAGGAGAATGTGGCACATTTGAAAGAATAATGGATCATGCCATTATTATTGTTACCACTATGACTTTAAGTGGCAGTTTTGAAATGGTTCATCTTGTTCTTGGCTCTATTTATCTTGCTCACTCTCACTAACTTTTCGCATGCATGGTCAATTAGCACAGTGGTTAAGCTATACAGGTAGGGTGTATCTATCCAGGCTGGTTTTGGCTGGTTGTGTGTGAAGGCAGCCAGCGTGAAATAAATTGGCCGGTTTTGTGATAGTGTCAGGGCTGAAGAATTCTCCTCTTACAAAATCAGTGTAAAGCATGGCCTCAATCGCTTTATTGCTTCTATAAAATGGCGGTAACACACCATTGTTATATTAAAAAAAAGAAAGTTCAATGAATCTTTTTTTAATCTGTAATCATTAAATAATAATGATAATTTAATGTTACTCTTCTACCAAGCGGCATAGTTTTTGCACAGCATATGGGCCACATAGTCTGTTTCATGATGTCAATTTCATCACAGGTTTTTTCCAGCTCTACAATTTCCTTCTCTCTCATTTCTGCATGTTCTCTTTTTTTCTCCTTCCTCGCACCATTGCAGCATTGTTAACTCCCCAAATGAGTTGGAATTGTTCTCAAAATTATCTATTTTAAGTACCAGTATGAGTGGTACATTAATATTTATTTTAAGCAAGAAGCCACAAGAGGCTGTGCTTTACAGTTACTTGGTCCTTACTTAACGTACTCAAAGGAAGTGTTTTTGGAAATTTAAACAAGATTTACTAACAGACTAAAATATTAACAACAAAACTAAAGCATTTTTCCCCCTGTTATTTGTGATAGTTGATTGATCCCTTTCTCTTTCCCCCCTCCACAGGGAGGTCAAAGGTCAGGATCAGCTCCCCTGGAGCTAGTAGGGATTCAGTGTCTTGCTCAAGGACACTTTAGCAGGGTGTATGCTTGCTGTCATGAGGGACTGAACCTGGGCTTTCTAGTTAAATAACTGAACAACAGGGCAACAAGAACCTACAGTCTACACTGCTGCTGCCATGGTTCGGTAGGGTTGGACCCACAAATCCTTGTGTAGTAATGGATACATTCAAATGTGCTTTTAGAGATGTTTTAATCCAGTACAGCATTAAGGTTAAAAGATAAATAATTGAAAAATGAAAATAAATCTTAGACACTACAAATACAATGTTCAGATAATAACATAACAATGTAGAATTTAAGGGAAAATAAAAAGGAGCTCAAAATTTGGACTCATGCTAATTATGATGCAGACAAAATGAACATAAAGGACAGATATGCTGTTCTTTTTCAAGTTTCAACATAGAAATAGTACAAAAGCATTCTGACATTATCAAGAGATAAGAGAACCATCTGACATTAAATAAAGATACTAAATACTTATCTGAACTGTATTCCTTCTTCTTTGCCACTATTGGCTCTAACTCAATGATACAGTTTATGATGGCTTCTTCACAAAGGAAAATTACCAAATTACCATCTCAACAGAAAGTATTATATGGAAGCCTAATCAGATCGGAGGAGCTTTTTTGGCAGTTTAATATCTTTGACAATAATAAGTGTATGACATGGATGGGTATCTCTATTCAGGTCTATACATACACAATCGAGATAACAATAGACACTTAATTACCCATTTAGCATTGTATCCTAGAGATAAATAAGGAAGGTGTAGCATTTATAGCAGATTTTTTAAAGCACATCTGACAAATAAGACTGGATTTCATTCATAAATGTCATCCTATACATACTTATGATGGCAATGAAAGTACAGATGTATGCAGATGACACTAATCTTTTGTTACAACCATGCCCCTTAACTTTGCAGTGTAGTAAGAGTATAAATAAAATGTAATAAAATGTAATACAATTATACATTTAAAAAAATATTATATTATTATTATATTATGGATTGAATCAATAAAATACAAAATATCAATCAGTTAACTAATAAAAGGGGTGGTTGGCTCAAATGGCATAATTGGTATGAATACATCTCAGAAGACATATGAGTGTTGTGTCATGCACCAGAGATCCAAGTTACATGATTTAATGCAGTCACAGTTTTGATGCTTGAGACTTACACTTTAACTTGTAACTTTGACATGTCTTCTGATTCACTTTGAGTTGTCATAAAGTTATTTTAAAATGACTTAAAAATATATTATAAAATACCAAAAAATATATTATAAAAACATTAGGTTATTCACATTATTTCTTATTGTCATACTGGTAGGACATTTCCTCATGAAAAAAGTAAAGTAAAACAAAATCTTAATCTTCTGATAAGCTGTTGTACCATTTTGTATTCTTTAAGATGAGAGATTTTTAATTGAAATAATTGTTACATTTACAGTAGATAAGTTCAATGTGCAGGTATTTAAGGAAATAATATGGCTATTAGATGTTCTCTATTATATCCCATCTTAGAAATTAGTGAGTGCTGTACAACAAAACAAACAAACCATTTTGTTGTCTTTTAGTTGGGTGTGGATGCAATGATGGATGTGGTGGTTCTGAGTAATTTGGTTGCCTCTAAAATATGAAACCTACATCCCCTACCTCAGGACATGAAAAGGTTTTCTCAAACCAATTTTCTATAATAGGTCGATAACATTTAGAAATGCATGCCTTTGTTTGTAAACCTAATTTCAAAATATATAATTGGCTTAAAAATTAGAAATGTGCCATTAAAATGGAACAGTTTCTATTAAGAATCACAAAGGATACAAAATCACATACAGGTCACAGGAATTGCTGAATGTTCCTATCCTGTGGGGCAGGTTTTTTACTTCAGCATATCCATCAACTATTGATATATCTGTACCTTCGCTAGTTCAAACTCAAAAAGCACAATACCTCAGATTATTGAAGTTCACCATTAAGATTTTGTCAGGAGGAAATATAAACCAGAGACCATCTGCTCAGGCTGGGACAGTACCTGAAAGCTTTGTTCTGGATTCAGTGGCTGTTCAATTATTGTACAACATTTCAGTAATATAGGGAGACATTTGGATTAGAGGGCTCACAGGGGGATGGGTGGAGGGGTTTCTGTTGCTCATTTTCTTTTAATATTTTCCTTTCTCTGTTTGGTTTGTTCTGTTAGGTTGTATGTCCTTTTTGCTGTATGTATGTAAAACATATTCTTTTCTTTATATTCATAATAACATGTTTGAGCAGTATACTGAGGATCAGGTGAATATATCTGAATACATATTTTTACGGATGAATGAATTCACACCCATACACAGATTCAAACATCAGAAGCCAAAGGTCTAATGAGACTTTATTGGTTGCTCCCAATAGCTTCACACAGAAAACAGTGCCAGACTTTTTCGAATGCCATCTCATTCTATATTTTCCACCTCCATATTGTAAACTGTAAGAGAAGCAGCAGATTGGAAGCTGTTATAATTGATAATTTAATTTAGATATCTATTCCAGTCAATCAATCCATAAAAAAGCAAACATGTTTATTACTTCCAATCACCACAACCACCCCTTATTTCACAAAACATGTCAAAGTGATATCAATTAAGCCTCTAATTAGATGTAGTGTAGATAACTAATATAATCACTCATTATCCTCAGCTCTGAGGTCAGAAACCAAGAGGGCAATTTTGGTGGGAAATGAGGTTATAGTGCACCAGCTCATCCATCACAGACATATTACTAACTCATTTACTGCCTGGCAGAGGGACCACGTCAGTGCAGCGTTATTACCATGTCATAACCACTTAGTGCTGATTTGCCTCCATCAGGGGCAGACAGATAGGACCTTTATCATATTAATTTCTGTGCTGGTCTCAGCTTTTTTCTCAAATTATGCATTATTGGGGATCTGCAAAAAGTGCATTATCAATGTAAGGAGAGACATTTCCAAAAGACACAGTTTAAATTCCAACTGCTTTGACAAGTTAATATAGGAAGTGCTTGTCAACAAAATTAAACACATCTTTTCCTATCAATGGAATCCTTTTCTCTCCAAAATGTGAACATACTTTACAGTATTTTATTGACAGCAGAAGAAAGCCCACGCAGACTTTTATGGGACAAGGTGTGATAAATCAGTCTGGGTGTGAGTGAAATGTCCTGGTGGTTTGGTGGAAGTGTGCTGATTGAATCAGCCACAGGCTTGTCATCACCTCTCAGTCTGCAGCTGGGCATCAGCTCTCTGTGAGTGATCTTTTATCCACAGCCACACAAAAGGGCAACGTCAGTTTACACACTCAGTGAATAATATCCACAGCGGTGAGGATAAGGTACATCTTTATGTCCCTTCACGCCACCGCTGCCATACAGTGCCAAGAGTTCCAATGGCCTTGTGCAACACTATGCGTTAAATGACCTGACTCTGTCACATGCAGGACCTTGTCTGACATCTGTGTTCTGTTGTTTAAATGTGCATCCTGAATGGCAAAAGTTTTGATATGGTTATTTAAAATTAGACTCTTTGATAGTGCGATGTTTTAACAATTAGCACAATATGCTCTAAGATCAAAAAAAGGTAGATTGTGTATCTGCAAAAACATGACAGTGGGTAAATATTTTATTATTCTTGTTTGTTGAGTATTGGTCTTACAGTAGATAAGAAAATTTGCTACTCACAATTACTGGGAGCAACAAGCTAAATTAACCCACAATGTGAGAAAGCACTCCATGTGGACTGCATGTAAGAGATGAGTGGGTAATCATTTCAATGAGTGGAAAAATTGACTCCTGTCAGTACAGCGACAATAGTGAGGCAGGAAAGTCAGCGGGGTGTTGATGTCAGCTGGGCGGTGGTGAGGAGCGCAGGTGAAAGGTTGGCCCCGGGGGAGGGGTTAGGGGCCTGAAGCCGGGGATATTGGAAGGCATCATGACAACAGATCAATTTTGACAGGCACCTGGAGCAGTAGGGGGACGGTGGGGATGGCTGACAAGGGACAAGAGCCCAAGGCAGTGCCATCACTCTAAGATGAAACGATGAGGACCAACCATTCCTGTGAATATTGCCTACGTTAAAACCTACTTGGGTGCTTGCTGGTGCAACATGCTGAAGCCACCATGTTGGCTCCGAAAGCTACCCAGCAGATTGGGGGTGGGTTGGGGTATGCAAACAGCGTTGTCACGATAACCACAATTTTGATGCATAACACTGCGGAAGACTGAATTCAATATTTAACATTCGATACTGTCACCATGTCTTTTGCAAGCCTTTTTGTTCCATTAATTTATTGATTTATGCTTTTCTGGCTGCATCTTCCAAAATTGTGCTGCACATTTGTCAGAAATCTAGCTTTAAAAGATATTGCACAATTTTATTTAATTCCTACCTATCTATTTTGTTATGTGTTCTCACTGCAGAATTGAATATAAAAGTTATTGATAATTGATGTTGATGTTATGGTGCTCTCCATTGTGCTTTTGGTTAGAATAAATTAGTGGTTGTTTTTGTGATGTTTCTTTATTTTTTTTCTTGTGCTATCATAGTAGTTTGAAATTTTTAGATATTCAAATTAGTATTAATATATAAGTAGTATAATTTGGCAATTAAGCCAATGTTTTAATTAAAATATTTACATGGTTTTCTCTAATAACCTAGTTTACATGGATTCATGTAATAATTGGTGCTGAAGGTCTAAAGGAACCAACAGGCTTTCCCGACACTTCTTCTCCTTTCTTGTCCACATGCAAAAGTTTCAGAAAATTTTGTTTCCACTTTTCGTTGATTTTTTTTTCCATTCTTTCTTTGAGTTTTGACTTGAATCTTACGAAAACTTCGACCTTTATGATATGCAAAGTTTAAAAAAAAAATCCCGAATAAATCACAAGATTGAGAAAAGTTATGCTTACCCTGATCACTATGCTTACTCTGAGATAATCAAATAAAGGCATTTCTATAGACAGATTTTTGCCTTTTGTTTAAGATTGAATTATTATTGTTCAAGTAAACTCATTAAGATACCACATTTACTACTGAGGCCATACCTCTTAATACCACAGAGGTTAGATGTGGTTTCTCAGTATTTGTTCCAGTGTGTGTATATGTGTATATTTACACTGTGCATGTTTTTCAATGCTGGGTTGGTGGTTCAGTGGGATGAATGTTTCCATTGCCGCCCACAGAAGTTGTGGGCGGCAAGTTGTGTTCCTCCTTTTACCCTCATTCTCCTCCAGTGACATAAAGCGGTGTACTGGCGTTGTCACAGAGGGGGAAATTGCAGACTGAATGCAGGCGATTCATGCTTTTGTCCCCCCCCCCCATGTCACCTTGTCAGTTTATCTTATTATCTGGCCCTCGGTAAGTCTGCGATTCGATGCAGATATGAGATTCAGTGCTGTTCCAGATGCAGGAACGAAAGGAAGAAATGAAAATAAATGAATGCAGAGGAACTCATTTCACACTGTGTGTGTGTGGGTGTGGGTGTGGGTGTGTGGTTTTTACACCTGTGTATGCCTGCTCCATACAGAATAAGAAATCAAGATTGAGACAGAGACAGAAATAAAAACAAAACAAGCAATGGCATCATGACATCCTTAATGCCAAATCACCTGAGGCTAATATACTACACACACACACACACACACACACACACACACATACACAGCTCAGCCTTGGAAGTCACAATGACTTGGCCAGCAAGTAACATTACCCAGAAGGGGGTAAGAAATCCCCCATAGTCAGATAAACACAAATATCACTATCACAGATGCTGCATGTCTCAGCAAGCTCCACAAAGCATTTCTTCCAACAATTCTTTAATTGTTCTTTCCTGTGGTTTGCTTGAAGGGCTCTTTTTGCTTTGTGGCGCAATGTCTAGACAGCTCTCGTTGT
>CABFOQ010008440.1:3205-18585 GCA_900660455.1 Gephyroberyx darwinii
CTTTCTAAGTCTCCCCCTCGACCCATGCACCCCCCTTCCCTCAGTTCTTTGCTCCTTCTTTGTCTCTCGCTCTGCCTCCTCTTGTCATGTCTCAAAAGAAAAGATGGTTCAGACCCTTCCTTACTCTCTCCCTCGCTCTTAATGGACCGGGTCCTCTTAACACCGTCGCAGCATTGTGCTCAGTAATGGCAGCATTCGCGGGGCACTTCAGTGCAAATGAAGTTGGAATTGGATGGAAATTATAGGCTTGGGTTCCTTAAAAGCATGCTTCTATTTTTCTCTCTTCCATTTGGAAGGGAGTCGGGAAACAGGGAGAAGGGGGCTAAATTTGCAGCTCTTGTTATGTTCAATCAAATGCTCTCCTTCTGAAGATGTGTTGTTGGAAACAGTGCTCAAAAAAATTACATTTGGGTTAATGATGCTCAAAGCATCAATAGAGAAACCTGCACTTTGAGGCCATTTTCCAATTCCCTGTATGATGCGAAATGCTCAGAGCTCACTCAGGCTCAGAAATGAAATGGCCTCAACCAGCGGCTTGTATTGACTTGATGATTTTCTTTTTGCCTGGTCCCACCAGCCTAGTTTGTCTCCACTTAATGTCTATCATTTAGAAAGACATGCATGCTAAAAGGACTTTGTGATACACTGAGTTGTTGGGTAAAAGCGCTAATAGTCATAAGTATATCTGGAAAATAAACAGGTAAATGACAGCATTAACCTGTTAACCGCTTGTAGCAGTTGCCATTTTTATGAATTCACAACTCTGCATGTGCCTAGCATAGTATCACAACACTTGCTGAATAACACATTGATACACTAAATGCTTTTATATACATGCTTTTATAAAATTGGCACCTCCTAACTAAAGGCACAACCTTTTGGTAATCATTGGATCAGTAGTGGGGAGGGGAAATGGTGAACAACCTTTGACTTCCTCAGAGTTGATGATTGACTTCAGCCAAACCTGGTTTGTCTTGTTCTGAGTGCATATGTGTCATGGGAAGGGTTGAGAGGGTTTATTGTCAAAATGTAATTCATTACAGATTACTCACTACTGTTTCTGTAATAAGTAACGTCTCCTGGAATACTCAATACTCAGCACTGTAATCGTTTGACTGATCTCCAGTGTGCACTGGAGAGGTTTGCAGCTGAGTGTGATGTGGGCAGGATAAGGGTCAGCATCTTCAAATATGAGCACATGGTTCTCTCCAGGAAAAAGGTGACCCGTCCTACCCCGGTGAGGGGTGAGTTCAGGTATCTGGGGGTCTCATTCACAAGCGAGGTTAAAAGGGATTGTGAGATTGACCAGCGGTTATGTGCATCAGCTGCAGTCATGTGGGTGTAACGGACCATGGTGGTGAAGAGAGAGCTGAGCCACAGAGATTTAGCAGTCAATCTTCATTACAGCCCTCACCTATGGCCACAAGCTCTGCGTGGTGACTGAAAGAATGAGATCACCGATACAAATGAGGTTTCTCTGCAGGGTGGCTGGGTTCACTCATGATAGGGTGAAGACCTCAGCATCAAGCCGCTGCTCTAGCTGAGGTGGTTCGGCACCTGGTAAGGATGCTCCCCAGGCGCCCCCCTTTGGAGGTATACCGGCCGGCTGGAGGGACTACATCTCCCAGCTGGCCTGGGAGTGCTTGGGGATTCCCCAGGAGGAGCTGGAAGAAGTTGCTGGGGAAAAGGACGACCAAGCTGCTTTTCTGGTCCTGTTGGCCTCTGACCAGGATAAGCGGCTAGAAGATGGATGGATGGATGGATTAATGCAATCTGTGCTGCTTTCGGTTACTTTTGACAATTAAATGCAACTTTTAAACTGTTATACAGCATCATGATCTGCATTATCTAACACGACTTGCCACCAGCATCAACCATGTTTTCATTTACAAAAGTAACTGTAATTTGATTACTGTTTTATTGCAGAAGCTGTAATGGATGACACTTGCTATTATTTTTACAGTCTGAATACTGCAGTCTTGTTACATGTAATGTGTAAATCCCTAGCCCCGGGGCTATAGAAGCCACCAGGGAGAAGGAGAGGAGCAGGAAGGAGAAATTGCAGTGGAAATGAGTGAAGTTCACCAAATGAATGGTAAATGGGTTGTTCACAGATATTTTTAACTTTCAAAGTGCTACAGACGGAGTGACAGAGAGGTGCTGAGGACATTGTTGTAGTAAGTCTAATCCAAAAGTATTGGATGCCATCATCAATCGTTCGGATTGTCTCAGCTATCCTGTGAATTTCCAGGCGGATGACCGCATTCAGGATACAACTCTTTCTATTTCACATTCCTGAAAGAAATGCATCCTCTGGCCTGTAAGGTTACCATCTATAAAATGAACTTTGGTGGCTCCCAATGTTTGGATTCACCTTGGTGCCTTTTCTTTAGGATGGAAAATATAGCCTATATTCAGTGGCACAGGAATTAAATGGTGTCAGTATTGACTATATACCCTGTTTCCCTGGTGTCTGGGCTTGTCTGCCTCCACAGTTTTAGCTGTTAATGGATGCTCATTTTGCAACACATACATGCTTAAAGAATTTATTATTTCATAATCCATTTTGTTCCTCCTGTCAATTTCCTGAGCATCAGATGTACTTTTTTCTCTGTCAAGCAAAACAATATTTGTTTGGGTAGGTAATCAACTGTGAAATGGCTAAAAAAAAAAGCTCTGATGCCTTGCCTGTGCTACTGCCTCTCTGCCAAAGTGCATTCATCCACAGATAAAGTGGTAGCTGTCACTCATAGTGATGTTTAAAATATGTCTCATCTGGCAACCACTGGGGCCTAACACATCTGAAGTGGAGGGGACGCCTTGCTTTGAAATTGCTCACTGGCCCTGGGAAAACAACAGGGACACTGAATTGGTTCTTACTGCCCATGAGGCCTCTGAGGTCAATGCCTCAGCCTGACTAATGGGTCGGGGTCATGCAGTAAAGAGATTTACCGACTGGTCAAGACATCCAGTTAGCATCACTAGCAATTCCATCTAATTCCTGTGTGGTGTTAAAAGCAGGAATGTTTGGAGAAATAATATGTCCCCTACCAGGGCAGTGCACTTATTTATCACAGCTGCCTCTGGGCAGTTAGCCCAGCTATCCATCCTGGTATTGAGACATTTGAGTGATGTCGCCCTACATGTCATTCACTTACCTTTCAGTGACCTCAGCCCCAACCCAGAGCTTTTCATTTGGAAGAGCACTGTAATGTAATGAGATTGAGGGCTGAACATGGACCCATGGCCATAATTCACCCTTTAGAGCCTCTCACACAGACAGGTTGACAGGAACGTAGACGAGCATACAGTGGATATCAAAAGGCTGCATACACTTTCAAATACTAGGTTTATTGGCTTTTATTGTGAAATCAATGCACAAAGGCTATGCATTTCCAACACAGAAATGACACAGCGGGGCATCTTGGTGGCTCTGTTTGTTAAGGCCATAAAACCATAACATCCTGGGTTCGAGTCCCTCTCTGTCTCCCTCTCTTCATTGTGGGCGGCTGAATAAAACAGAAAAGACATAAAAATGATCTTTTCATGAAGAAACGCAGACTGCAGTCGACTTTGAACTTCTGAACATCTCCTGAATGTTCAGAAGTTCAGCTCTCCTGAACGTCAACATGATCTGCTATCTAGAGATTGTCTCTGTATGATCTCAATGCAAAGCCACTCCACACTCTCTCACTCTGCACCCACTGGATGGAGGCTTTGTCGGTACCCTTGGCTGCCAACATGCCAGAGCAGCCAGGAGTGATGAGGGAATTCGCTTATGACAGGAACCCTGTGTCAACTCCAAAGCTGGCAGAGCCCAATGGGGAGCCTCATAGCGGGGCCATCATTGAGTCCTATTCTCAGTACACAAGAGGGGATGAAATATGAACTCCTTTTAATATCCCACCTAATAACTGTGTTGACAAGCACCATGAGTTACCTTCTGCAGGAATGTCGTGGCATTTGGATAATTAGCTGTAAATAGTATTTTATTATACCTCGCCATCACATGCTTAGCGCCAAGGTTTTTATAGTAGCAAAGGTCAGGTGTTAATTTTACTCGCCCTATTATGGTGCTTAATACAACCGGATGCAGAAGTCCCCGATAGGTGGTGGTGGGTCGCAAGGGCTGCCAGCATGGGACCAAGCCAAGAGAATCCATGGAAAAGCTCGTCTGTCTGCACCAGGCCTGATTTATTTACTCTTAAATCCATCCCGTCCCCTGCCTGCATCCGTTTGACAGCGCCTCCATCGGTACTGGCTCGTTCAGGAAGCCAGATAAGCCGTCCTGCACGCTCCTTTGCGAATGTTGTTTGGTTTTACATAAGGAACCCAACAAAATGTATATGAGGAAAAGTGGTGAGTTTTCCGCTGCCGATAGGGTGACATGCAGACGGAGGTCACACCCCGATGAACGCACAAGCGACGAGGAAATGATGATTGAGCGCAATGTGATGTTAGCGTAATGTGCCTCTGTTAAGGTGCCACAGCAAATGCCTCAGCTGCTTTTTCCTATTACAGAGTCTTGGTGTTTGGTGGGGTTTTTTTTCCCCCAGATCAAGTTGGTTTTTTTTACACCCCGGAGAGCAAAATTATGTGCTTTTTCTTGTCAGGCTGTTGATAATGGCAAACTGCTGCGGGGAACAGCAGGTTCTATATTTACACGTTGTCTTAACTAAAAAAAAACAACTCTGATATATCCATTAGAGTTTCCTCTTCACCTCAGTGGCCTCCAGTCAGTTTGGTCATGCCCTCTTAGGTGCTGCATCATAGTATTCAAACATACCAGTCTCATTAAATGTCCCCTCACACTCGGAGTCATTACGTTCCGGTGACAGTGATGGCATTATTAGTTGTTCGAGCCTCCAATTAAACTGTTGCGGTGGCTGTCATTCCCCCTGGCTGGAGTCCCTGTTGGCTCAGGATCTGGCTTGCAGAGTAAACAGGAGTACAAAGCTGACAGCTGTCTGATGAATTATGCACAGCCTAGTGTACCATGTGTGGGTGCGCGCACACACACACACACATTCTCTCACACTCATTCTCATGCACTCAGGCCCCAGCGGTACAGTTGAGGGGAACTGGAGACTCATTAAACTTCTCCACACACTTAGTTTCTGTTTCTACCCGCCTCCCCTCCTCCTTGGGCTCTCTTTCTCTTTTGTCTCTTCACACCCTCTTCTAACTTGCCTCGCGTTAGCTCTCACCCCTTGCTGCCTCTCCCGTCTCGTTCCCTCAAGAGTTTCTCACCTGGCGTCTCCATCGTAGCGCCGTTCTCCGCTCATATCCTCTATAGATCAGAGGGCTGATATCGGGGCTCAAACCAAAGCCAACTGAGGGGAGACGGCGCTTAGGCCAGAGTTAAACTGAGCGGAGGCTGCGCTAATCCCCGTGTACCGTGTATCCTGCCTGGAAAAGCCTATGGGTTTGCCACGTCTCCTTCCCCCTGGCAGACCTGTCGACTGGCAGAACCGGCTTGTCTGAGGCAAAAGAAAGCCTTCTGCTCGGCCAGTTCAGTGTATCATTGTAATATTGTGTTTGCACGTGAGCAAGCACGGCGCACTTTGTTTAGAGTAACTGCCCCCTTCAGGCTTCATGTGAGCCTGTCCATTCAGTCGTTTCAGGGGGGGAAAGGTCGATTCTTTTCTTGAGCATCAGTGCAAACATTTTTTTTGCACAAAGTATGAACAGCTGAAGAGAGAGTTTGTCATCTGACGATTGACTTTGCTGTAAGCTATGAATCCAGCCTGAGCTGCTACGGAGAGAAAAATGACACTGAATACATCACGCACCAGAGCATTCTCCTCCTGGATATACAATATGTTACTGATTTGGTTTGCCCTGTCACCTTACCATTCCTTACCTCGCCTCCCTCCCTCGCTCCTTTGTCCCCTCGCCTTGCCGTCTGGACAGTGCATTAGAGGAGTGTGAGCAGACCTGGAAGTCATGTTTTTTTCCCCCCTGTGTTATCACCATCAGCCATCAGTCTCCAGTTTCTTCACATGTTGTCACCTAAGCACCTTCTGCAGACCCAGTCTCAACACACTGCTAAGCCTCCCATTTTTTTCTTTCTCCGCTCTGATCAGTGAAATCTCACTCAGGATGGAAGACTTCCCACGATGGAGAGATAAACAGCTTGGCATTTTGCCATGTGGCGAGCTGAAATGTTGAGGTCAAGTTGCATTAACCCATCGTAATGAAGGTCCCTCGGTGATAAGACTATGACCACTGAATGTCGACTAAATGACATTACTGAGGGTCACATATACTCTGTTGACTCTATAACACCTACTGTAAATCTTCAATTAGTTTTAGATCAGTGGGCGTCAGGCATGTGCTTGAAAATGCATGACCACCTTTCAGAGAATGAGTTAGTCACAGGCAAGTTGTACGTTTTGTTTGTTGAAATTCAACCAAGTGTACCAGAAGTGTCGAGTTATGTAAGCGGCTTAAAATGATTGAGAGGGAGAGGAAATGACACATATATATATATATATATATATATATATATATATATTATGAGCTGCAGAGCTCACTATGTACAGTATGTGCCTCAGCAAAGGCCACCTGATCCCACTGTTGCTCTAGTTGAAGCCACAACTCCTAAACAGGGCCCTGTGGGACACCAGCACAATAGGCAGCCTCTATGAATATGAATCATCCAGCCAAGCATAGATTGAATGCACGGGGCCCCCACACTTCAAGGACCACGTCGCTAATTGGAAGGGGATGTGGTAACCTCTAGCCCTGCTGTCTCTGTTAAAAAAAACCTGATGTTTATTATAACAAACCACATGACATTATTGTCGTTTGCTCCCCCGCCCTGCTGAGCTAGCAACCACCGTCACTGTCTAGACCAGTAATGAATGATTGTGTGTTAGTGTGTGTGTGTGTGTGATCCTCTCTCCTGAGCCCACAGATCAAACTGCATCCACACCACAGGGATGCAGGAGAAATGTTTTGTCAGTAGGGCAATGAGAAATTAAATGACTGACTGTAGTGACGGACAGGCAGGACGCTGCTGTTTTGGTCAAATAGGCACACGGTTGATTTCCCTGCTCCATATTTGACTGCTCTTTTCTGCAGCAACTGTGATAACTCTTACTCCAGTTATTCAGAACCGAGAGCCGCCTCCATTTTGACTTTGTGAATGGGATAATCTCAGTGTGAAAGAAACATCAGGTGGCCGAGGGCGCAGGCTAAAACTCTCCACTGATCCCAGCCCCAGGCACAACAGTATTGCTAATGTGAGCGTAGCATTAGTTTTCATGGTGCGCCGGATGAAACTTTCAGCCTAGCACCCAGACAAGTAAAGCCTACAGTAATTATGACTGATTGTCAAGTTCGCACAGATATCCTCAGTTTGCTTGAGGCAGCGTTTTGTCATTATCACATCTTCTACCTTAAGGATCTTATCGCTCTCTAGGATCTCTCTCTCTTCAAATTGTCCAATATGTGACTAAGATTGTGGGAAAAAGATGTAGTATCTGCCTGAAGACCGTCTGAAGATCGGCTAATAGGCTGGAGATAAGGACAGGCTTGGGCATATAGAATAACAAGCAGAAGGTTAACAGGGAAAGAGAAATCTCATTAGCTGGGAAAAAAAGGTTTTTGCACTTGCTTGAGGCAGAAAAGTTTTTTTTTTTCTCAATAAAGTAACTATGCTATAAAAACAGCAATTTAAATGCAAAGATTGTCTGTAAAACATCAGTCCACCACTACCTTCCACAAATGTCTAATGCACTGCCACTCCGCTGTGTAAGGCGTTCATCGTGGTTGTATGGCTATTAATCTGTGCATTAGAATTTTTCTAAGTGCATTTCACTTTTTCATCTTCGGACAGTATGAAATATGGCCAACATTAGTCTACACGAAAGAACAACGTGCCCACTACTAATCATCTCCAAAGAGTGTTTCCATGCTCTTGCGGATGTGGTTCAGGAGCTTCAACCCAGCCGGTGGAGACGCACCATATTCGCATTTCATTTTCTGTGACATTTCAAAAAATTTTGCACGAAATTCGTTTGGCATTTGGACGGAAACATCGCTGTTGGAGCCTCGCTAATAATGTGGCTAATCTTGGAGAGGCACTGGAGCTGTGGAAGTGCTGATCGATAGGGATCAGTGGAGACATGTGGCTGCAGGGAACATCACTATCAGCTCCAGTCAGGGTTCCCCCAGAGGACCAACCCCCCCGTACCATGAAATCTATCCAGGTATGTGGTTTAGCACCATCGGCCGATCCGAGTGGTTTTTTCCAATGAACGAGTGAAACAGAGCAGAGAAATAGGAAGGCAGTTTTCCATCGTGATACCTTCACAACTGGTTGGCTGGAGAGTGGGTAAAACAAAGAAATGAAATGCACTCATACTGCACAGGCATTGTATCGTAGACCTTTGGAAGTGTGCCATCTCCCAACCCAACATCCATGCATGACCACTGACTACCAATTGGCATCACACTGGATGGAGACATGGTGCAACTAAATGCAAAGGAGAGGATCTAGAGGCAATACTGGTTTTGAGAGGACCCCAAAGCCATGGGGTCGTAATAAGCAACACTGCACCCTTCTTGCTGGCCCTTTGTCAGCTCAGGCACTGGAAAGGGCTCCCGCTGACTGGGACAGTGGACATCATGGATGACCCAAAGAATAAAGTGTGTCACTACACATAAGGCGCTCCATCGGGTGAAGTCTGTCCTCTGTGCTAGAGAAGGCCAGTATAAACATTTAGCCTGTTTATTTGTTTTGCCTGGCTCTTGGCTTAGAAAAATACATAGGGGATAAATGTCCATTGTCTCTTTTTGCAGGATCAATATGCCAGAGGTCACTGTAGCAATAACAAAGTGCTGATTTAACTGGGGCATGAAAAAAAGGGTCCATTTTGTGAGGAAGCTGCAGAGCATAGCTTTGGATCCCATACATCACCAACACAAATACGTGAGTGCTTAATCCGCTGTCAGAGATGAATGCCTTCATGTAGCACTAATGCATTTGGGGCCGGACACATTGTCACACCGCTCTGCGATTCAAATGAAACGTCTGGAAGCGTTACAAATGACAAGCTTCCCCTGGCCCCTTGAGAGACATATTTGTTTTGTCGTGACTGTGAAAAGCCTCCCTGTCACTCTGTCTCGGCACAATAGATGAAATGATGCTTATTAATTAAGAAGACTTCATCTGGTATAATCTCAGCCCCCCCCCCTCTCCTCCTCCTCCTCCTCCTCCTCCTCCTCCTTCCATTCATGAGTTAGCCCCTTCATGGATATTCAATGAGTGCTTGCTCAATAAACATGAGGGGGTGTATATAGCCGAGCTTTGGCACCGGCCTCCGAAGGTTCAGCAGAAAGCAGGAGAGCGTCGGAGAGGGAGGGAGTGTGTGGGATGAAGGGGAGTGTGTGAGAGTTGGGAAGAGACACACCGAGAGCAGAGTGTGTGTGTGTGTGTGTGCTCCCATTCAGACACAGGCACAAGCTGGGAAGTAAATCCTGTCAGCCAAAGCCATTTCCTTGGCAAGTGGGAGACAGACGGCAGAGAAAGAAGACCAGCCAAAGGGAAGCGAGCTCCATCTGAGTCAGCTCAGAGAGAGAGAAGCAAAAGAAGAAGATATCTGTTTTCTCTCTTCCTGCCTGTGTGGCTGGAGGGGAAACCTGGATGGTGTTATCTCCTCCACCATGGGATGCAGCCTCTGTACTCTGCAGAAGCCCGAGGAGCAATACAAACTACTCTACGAAGTCTGCCAGGTACCGTGACCGAGCCTCTTCCAGCCTGATGCAGAAGCATTTTCTCTCAGGGGTGCTAAAAATCGCAATGACAAATTAGACTCCGAGAAGAGTTTTTAGGGTGGTTTTGTTAGTTTTTTTTGTGTACTTTGGCTTGTTTGTTGGGAGGCACAGTCCGTTTTGGTTTTAGTATTTTGTTTCCCGTGCATGATATCATACTCTCTGATTTGTTAAAGTGTAGCAGAGTTTGGTTGTTGGACTTCAACATGCTGCTGCACGGTGTCCCCGGGGTAGCTGCATGAGTGGGAGTTGAGTGGAGTTGTTGCTGGCTGGAGCTCCTGCAGCTGAGCAGCCTGAACTCTGGCCGGAGGGGTCAGCGAGAGGTGGTGTGCTTTACTTAAAGGAGGGGGTGACGAAGAGGTGACAGCTCTCTCAATGTGTCTGCTAGTGTGTGCCGATCGCTGCCCACCTCCTTATTGTCAACTGAATGCTGACTCGGACCTTTCCGCCTTTAACCCCTGTTTGACTTTCACTGAAGTTTATATTTAACACCCAAGTGCTTATTTTGCACATTTTTTTCTACCAAAGAAAATAAGCCAGACATGTTAGAGATACTTCATTAACAAATAGGAAGAATGTTTTCATGTAAGTGGCTTTTTTTCTTCCAAAACAAAGTTTGTTTAGTCTGTGTCTTAAATATACTTGGGTGCAATCCTGATAATGCAAGAAACGTTAACTTGCAGGACAGATTTATTTGGAAAGGCTATGCAGGAAATCTCTTCATAAGTAAATAATTTCTTGATTTTCAGTGAAAATGTGGCCACAGTTAAAGGGCTCATGTTGAAAATGACCAAGTGGAATTTCCTTCAGCCAGGATTTGTGCTTTGGCCACTACAACCAGAATAAGTTGAACATTGCAGAGTGATAAACCATATGGTTCTTCAAAGGCATCTACCATCTTCCTATCCACTGCATCCTTCCTGTCTTCAGATAAACTCAGTATCAACCAGCAGAGTACCAACTGTTCTCCAACATCCTCTGCTTGTAGATGTGGAATGAAAAGGAACATGTTTTCATGTTGAATTCAGAAGGAAAATTATTTAGGAAAATATCAATATTCCTTTAGCAGGGAAAAATGACTCGCTCTGACTCGCTCTGTGTCTGGCATGTGGTGCTTCAGAGCGTCTCCTCTGTTATTCTGTCTTCTTTTTCCAGGCTTTGCTCAGTCTCAAATCTGAGATGACATCCTCAAAGTGATGGTGTATTCATCTAAGAGTGTTTTGGTCTCTGACCCTGTCTAATGAGTAAAAACTGTTGACAGCAGACAAATCTCAGCTCACGGTGCATGACTCTGACAAACCTTGTTGTACTTCTTTGAGGACTGGTCTCAGTAACGCTCTCAAGTCTGTTTTTCTGCCTCTTTTCATCCATAATGGACCCCAACCAAGTGTTATCCTCCTATCACACCAAATTACATCTCCATTTACTGCACGGGGTGCCGAGTGGCTCGTAGCTGGTTTGAATGAACATAATGATCAATCTCTCAATGGATCTCCCTCATTATTCTCCCAAGAAAACAGTTCCCTCCCATCAGGGAAAGATAACAGGGGGAGTCCTGACATCGTGTCTGCAGAAAGTCCTGCTTTGATCATGCCAGGTCTGTTCAAAGTAAAGACTAAAAGGTTTTGGCTTGTCTCAAAGAACGGGGGTGGTTATGGAGTGGCATACTAAATAGATAGATTTAGATTTATTTCAGTACATCATAATAACAGATGGGCATGGGTTTGTGAGATGAAATGAATAAATCTTGCTACTTCACTAAATAAAAAAAATAAAAAAAGTAAGTATCAGACATATGTTGTTCAATAGTGAAATATATTATTTTATTTCCTCTTCTTAAGTTTACTACACAACTTTACTTCATTTTTACAGCCGTTCCACAATTTAACCCCTATAACTGACACATTTATATTTCACATTTGTTTGTTTTTGTTTTTGTTTTTTTCAAACATACAAATTCCCTTAGTTTCATTCGTGCTCTCCCTCAGTGTGAACAGCCGTTGGATAGAGTCAGGTAGTGTTTTATTTTTGGCTCTAAACATTAGTTGTACCGTTTTAAAATCTACTATGTCCATAAATTTTAAGGCATGCGAGTTAATGGATTATGGATGCTGGAAACCAACCAGCTCATATTAGGATCAAAATCCCGCTACTCCCCTACCCCCAACACACCACAAATGACAGCAAAAGGATGGTGTGTGGACTACGGCAGTCGGTTCCTTTGTCCTATCTACTCCTCCTCGGTCACAGTGTCATCTCGCCTGTCAATTACCCCAGATTGGCAGGCCGTTCACCAACTTGGGGCTCACTGCTGTCCTTATGGCAAGCTTCGCGTTTGCCAATTACTCCCGCTGCCACAGCCACCTGACCAGACTGAGGCTCAACAGACAAAGCTAATCCTCTGTGTTGACCATTAAAAGTAATTTGTCATTCTGCAGCCCTCAGACGAGCCAATCGGCCGCCTGATAGCACAGATAACACCGCGTGTGATTCACTCGGATGATTTCTGATGCACCTTGACAGAAATGAACAAGAAGAAATGATGGTTTTTCTCGAGGGCATCCTATATCAAAGATGGCATTGCCAAAGATTAGTCATTAGTTATTTTGATGCTTCCTCAGTTTTGTCAGGAAAGGAATCAATCAGCTAGTTATTTTTGCAAGTTTGAACACAGTTTATAAACCTGTAAATAAGCCTCTTACCAAGGTGGAAAACCTTGCAAAACTTTGGAAGTTTTTTGTTTTGTAATATTCAGCACCCACTGCTTCTTCATGTATCCTCTGATCTCAAGTGCAAGGTACATCATTTTGTAGATCTGATCTTGCCTTCTCAGGTGTGTAAAACAGTTTTCTTTTTGCTGGTCGTCTGGAGAGAGAGATTTCTCTACTCTGGCTCTATTTTTGGTAGTGATCAGGCAACGTGAGAGAGTTGTGCTTGTTATGATTGAGAGCCCATTAATCATCAGCCATCAGCATTGGCTCTAACTAAGAGGATAATAAAGTGTTTGTGATGCTGGGCTCTCTGTGACCGCGGCCGCAGCACAATGGCTAATGCATAAACTTGTTTCTGCTCATTTACTGGGTTGAACATTTTTGTAATGCAATTTCTGCCGTGGCTTTTTGTGCTAGGTGGTGACGGATGAGCGCTCTGCCAGCGCGTCCATAGGTTGGAAGTCTGGAGGGGATTCGGCACGAGTCTTATTTTATCTTGCTGATAATACAAGCAGATCCTCTTGATCAGAACCTGGCACGGCGCCCACTCTGCCCTCCCTGTCAACTCTCCGGGGGCTTAATAATCCATGAACGCTTGAAATCTTTCCAGTTCATTACACACCTTAGCTCTAACTCCCATGTAGGAAGCGTGGAAAATATTGTTTTGCATTTCACAAAAGTCAGTAGAGTTCATCTCATTTTTATCCTGGAGGAATCGTATCAATCATGATTTGTCTGTGGTTCACATCTGTGACTTGAGCAGTTTATTTTGAAAAATCAGCTGATTGTGTAATTCGGTGTGGCCATCTGCATACGCTGTATTCTCTGGGCTCTTCCACCCATGACAGTATTAGCTTAAGGTATTGATTTTCAATAAAGCTATATTTGAGATCATATATTCTCAAGCTCAGCAGAGCAGGCCAGAAAACTGTTTTCTCTTTCAGCTATGATCATTAAAACCTCGAGCTGTGGCAGCCTCGGTGCTCCCTTTTTAAACTTGACCCCTCTGACAGCGGTGAACCTTACGCTCTGTTCTTCAAAGCTAAAGGTAAGCACCATGCGGAGATGTAAGCTCAGCTGCTTTTGTCACACAGTTTAAGGTAGAGGGTTTGGAAACTCTGTCTGACAGTCCTAGGGCTCCTAATCTCTCCAGAAGCACTCTGTAATGGTGTGGCGCCTTGCTGTGGCTCTCCGAGGCCCAGAGCTTAATTAGAGCCTCAACACAGGCTGGCCATTGAGGCTCTGGTCTGCATCGGACTGATCTGGGCTATTGTTTCTAACTCTGCCAAGACTCTCTCTCTCTCTCTGTCTGTTTCTCCGTCTGTTTCTTTTCAGCTTCTTTCATTTAAAACCAAAAACGATTGATCTGCTGAGAAAACAAAGTCTACAAATGAGCTTGAGCTTGAGCGTTTTCCTATCTGCAGCTCTGAAGCGACGATTCCTAATTAGGCTATATTTCTGAAAAAGAGGCTGCCAAGATGTCAGGCTCGGTTCAAGAAGGCAAGTTGTCACTGCGCCAGATGGTCTCAGTATGACATCTTTTGGACCAGACAGACAAAAGAAATGAGATGGAAATATTTGTAACACGACGGCCCTCCACCTCCCTTCCCCACCCCGCTGTCAGGGACCCCTGTCATCAAAGCAGCCACGGCCAAAGGGAGCTCGCGGAGATGCGACCCGTTCTACTCAGCGCTCGCCTCGTAATGAGGCTCGACAGGAACGGCGTGCGGAGACAAAGCGGGGATCACCAGCGCCGAGCGAGGCCGCCGGAGCCTGACTCTGTGTGTTTTTAATAATGTCTAAGATCAGCCTCTGTGTGCCGTCACATCTGTTAAACACCGGAGCAGGTGGCTGGCAGCCGCAGGGGAGCGTTCGCAGGAACCCGTGTACATACTGTCAGTCCAAAGATTGCACCGTGCCAGTACAGCAAACAAAACGGTGAAAACCAGCGATGATAATCCAGACATCGTCAGGAAGCTTGATAAAACATATTGCCGGTGTCGGATGAAAATCTTGTACAGCGCCGTGCACTTCTTCAGTATAGCAGCAGCCAGACTAAATATATGAAAATGAACCACACATATGTCACACGGATGTCCCCCAACACAGTATCAGGTATCCAGTGGTTCCTGTACAGTCATAATTATTAAATCTGCCTCTTCATGTACCCCTGAATGGCAGGACTTGTCTCCGGTCCTCCACCAATGAGCAGACTGCATAGAGGTTATATACCAGTATAACACAGGGAGTATTGCATTTGCCATAAAGCCCAAGCCAGTTTCCTAAAATAGAAACATGGCACCTTTCTGACCCATATAGGAGCAGGGATGTTAGTTGGTGTCATACAGGCGAGTCGTCCCGATCCAAGCAGGCTTTAATCGGGATTGTTAGACGCTTGTAACTGTTTGCATGCAGACGAATCAGGAGAGGAGGGGTTACCTGGCAGAATTGCTGGGGATAAAAAAGCGTGTGTCATTACAGGGTTTTTACTTTTAATGGATGCTGAATATGACTATTAAAGAGGGTTTTCCCATCATACAGTGCTTTTAGTTTCCACAAATCAGGTCTTTTTCAGGTCTTTTTTTAATGGATGCTGGCACAAAGAAAGATCAGTAATACATGATAGAGTCTCACTAGATGATTCAGAGGTAGCTGATTATATAGTTAGAATACATGTATCTTGTGAATAAGGTGTGTGTGTGTGTGTGTATGTGTGTGTGTGTGTGTGTGTACACCCCATAATGAATAAAACATCTGCACAGTGTGCTATGAGCAGTTATTAAATGGCTCCAAGTTGCGGGGGACATTGAACTGCAGATGACTGAGGATCATTATTTCTCATCATCAGGCTGGAAAACAGAGTCTTCCCCCAGCAGCTTATCCACCCAG
>CABFOQ010008441.1:3341-13869 GCA_900660455.1 Gephyroberyx darwinii
GTTGTCTTGGTTACTGGTGTCACAGAGTTCTGGATGGATGAAGGGGAGGGGTCAGTAGTGGGCGGGGACTCTTCAAGGTTCTGTATCCTGTCAGCACCTGGAGACCAATCATAAATGATATCCCAAGAGTAGTGCAGGTTTTTGCACTATAAGCACAATATCAACTTTGTTTGTGTATTTAACATCTCCTGTGTCAGAGGTCCAAATGTCCAGATGCCCTATCAGACTTTGGGTGAACTTAGAAATGCATTTGTTGCAATCCAGTGCACCAGACTCTCACAGATGCATCTCCAAGTTCACCGTTTGAGTCTGCAGCCTGTAGTCCATAGTCCCCACTCTTAAGTCCAGAGCCCATAGACTATAGTTTGGCCACTGAGATTCAAAGTCCTGTCACATCACCTTTCTTACCTTTCTCAGAGTGATCCTCTAACAGTCCTGGGGGCAGGGAAATAGACGGACCTGCAGGGCTGAACGGCTCTAGGAGCTCGGCACCAGATGTCTGCCAAGGTGACGTCCAGTCTGGTAACAGCAGGGGTGGGGTGTGTGAGGGACCGTCACTGTCTGTCTCCACGGTGACCAGCTGGTCAAGGTCCGCCTCTGACAGGAGCATCCCTCTGGTTGCCATAGCAGCAAGAGGCTGAGAGCTGCCGGGTGCCAGGGTGATCACTGTTGCTGCCCCCTCCGGCGTGACATCATCAAAAGGCTCGAAGATGAGAGGGAGGGCCTCCGATGACATGGTGCCCTCCGTGGCTTCATCCTGGGACAGAGGGACCACTGTGTCCACTGCAATCGGATCAACACAGGCAGAATGAGGGGCGCTACACATAGCATGGGAATTCAATTCCCAAAGGGCAGATTTGTTTGGACCTTCTGGTAAACCACAACAAAATACTGCAGTCTGAAAATAATAATGTTTGGTTGAATTCAGTGAGGATTTTGTAGAGTGGGTTCTCAGCGCCGTTCGGTGTTTCAGGCAAAACTCTGCTGACAGGTAAAATAAAAAATGTATAAGCTATCTTTCTCTAGCAGAGACAACAATCCGCCATATAACGCTAAAGTATTCATGAAAGAGTGCAGCTTTTTGAAACAGGTACCTCTTTGGACATGCAATTTGCTCGTTAGAAATATTTTCACTCTCTCAGAGCGAAGTTCACAATACAGCCGAGACACAATGAGGCGAGGCTTGTTCGAAAATTGGGTCTTTCTAGATAAGAGGCTACCATAGAGGGGCTGTCACGGGAGAAACTGTTCACGCTGTCGCTGCATATCTCTCAGGCATTTCCTTTAGTCCAAAGCATTTTTAAAGCTAGGCTGAAAAATGCTTATAAAGACTGCAATCCTTTTACATAATATCCTTTTGGGAATGAGGTTTTTTTTTGCCAGTTGGGGAGAAGCTTCATCAAACACACAATCCCCCCCTATGGACGCCAAGAACACATATTGGCTCAGACAGACTCCTTTAATCTATTTCCCTCTGCTGGCTCACCGAACAATAACCTGCCTCATTCTTTACAATAGTCTGGATGGGGAGTGTGGGGGTGTAGGGGTGAGGTACGGGGTGAGATAGAGGGGTTGAATCCTCCAAAGGCTTGTATAACACACTCTGCCACCAGCAGTTGTGTTCTCTTTTTTTTTTTCAGGCCCGAGTCAGGAATAGAAAGTAATTAGACTGCCACGGGAACCCGCTGGGGTTCAAAGTGGAGCGTGGAGAAGCAGGCGTCTCTTTGCCAATCATCAAAGGCAATCTCTGCCACTATACATGTCGTTTTCATTTCCCCTTCACTTTTTAATGAAACCTCCTGAAACCCAGCAAACTCCAGCAAGCCAGAAAATATGATTCACGCTGGAAGCAATTCTTACTGGGTGACAGAGGCATTACCATGCACCACTGTGGGCTTGTTATGTGCCGCATGTGTACCATTTGCGCTGTTGTTAAGTTTGCGGATATGAAATTTGTGAACACGGACAGAGCAATCTGTATCCGTCTAATATTATCTGTGTCTCTTTGCATTGATTCTGCCTTTGCAATTTGCACTTACCTCCACTTTGTCTCACTGCCTCGGTCCAGAGGCTTTCTGGGCCATCCTCTCTGGGTGTCAGATTTGGTCCAATATCAGGTAGAAGGGGGTCTGGGAGTGTAGAAATAGTCACTCCCTCCTGGCCCCACGCTGACAAAGGTGCAGGGTTTTGAGGGGAGAGAAAGGACGAGGAAGAGATTGGACTGAGGCGAGAGCTACTGTGGGATGTCAGTCTCTGGATCCACGCTGAAGGATTAGGAGGTTCTGTGGATGATTGCTTCTTTGTGTCCGTCTCTTTATCCTGGAGAGAATCCCCAAGGCTGGGCAGACTTGCTCTGTTGTTCCCCTCATCCCACGGGCTATTCTCCTGGGCAAGACCTTTGCTCTGCCAGGCTGTGACCCCCAGGCTGTATGTGTCTGGCTGTGGTGGCGCTGTGGAGGAGGCGGAAAATCCAAACAGAGCTGATCTCGGGGTATTCATGGCCACATCCATCTGCTGTTTCCTACCTGTAGAAGTCAACATGGCCTCATTGATGACAGGTGCATCCTCCTTTACGTCCTCTATAGCGGCTGGATTGCTCTCTGAGTCAATGGACAGCTCTGAAGCAGCCTCTGACTGTCTTTGAGCCTCTCCTATCTCAGATGAGCTCCCAATGGCAGCCTCTGTCTCAACCTCACTCCTCGGGCTCCACACGTCTTCACCGGCTTCACTCGGCCCAGATCTTCCATCATGGCTGTCCCCATTTCCTGCCTGCGTCAGTGGAACTATCCCCTTAGGCCCCGTTCTTTGTCCATCTGGGCCAGCCCCTCCTTCTGCACCTACATTCACTATTAGGCCAGTCACATGTTCTGATGTGCCAAAGGCAGACTTGTCTGTATGTGAGGTCTTAGAGTTTATACCTGTGGAGTGTGTTGACACATCGGGTGTTACTGAGCTGGCGCATTGTCCATCACAGTTGCTGTCCTCTGTGGAGGTGGCGTATGGGAGGTGGGGATGGACTGGGTTTCCATAGACACAGAGACAGGTTCCAGCCAGGAGGAGGTGATGAAGCGTCCCAGACATCAGCATCTCTGCCTCCTCTCAATGCCTGGTGAAAGTTGAAAGTGGATGCAAATGATAAATGCTACTATTTAGCGAGGCTAAGCTGAAGTCTGCCTGTTGGCAACTTCTACACTCTGTCAACCAGCAGGCATGTGGACAGAGAAAGAAAGCAGAGGTGGCAGTGCCTGGAAGGGATGGGGCAAGATGAGGTGGCAGGCCACATTACAAGGGTTTGTAGCATCTGCAGATGAAAGGGCCAGAGTTAAAAGTATTACTCGTTTGAGAACTTCATAGCTCATTTATTTCGAAAGCCTTATGAAGCTTATGATAACCACAGAGAAGGGGATTAAGTTTGCATTTCTGTCAGCCTTTACTTTGATCCTGTAGCAGTGCCGTTTTGAATAGCTTAACTTTGGCTTGTATTCATTTTCCTCTCTGACTCTCGTGTTCTTTTTGTACATACAGAAGGAAGAAGGAAATACATATGAATAGAGACATACAAATAGAGAGGGAAGAGAGAGAGACAGACAGAGAGAGAGACTGACACAGCAATCCTTTGCACCCCTCTGCACTTTACAAAACTACAAACTATAAATAGCACCAGGTTCCCTTTCCCCTCAGATCCTATTCAGTTGAATGCATGGATTTTAAATTGGTATGTAAATTGGTATTATGTAAGCTTCTCTCAAAATAGGGCAATTTTCACAGAAGCGACACGTACATCACTAAATGCTACATTGACCAAAAAAAAAAAAATCAAAGCGGTGTATGGTACATTTGGTGCGTCTAAGTCCGCTGGATCCAGGGTGTTGTTGCAACAGAAATCAATCAGTGTTGTAGAAAATGAACAGAAACGACACGTTGAAATTCCGCTGTGTTAACAGGGTGACACCCTTTTATATTGCCCGAGCCAGACAAGCGTCTCAGAGGAATCATCAACAAATCCTGATGATGCCCAGCACAACAATGTCACAATTACAACCCCGCATCCCCACTGTTGTGTCTGCGCACATTTTCTGTGATCAATATAATTAATGCACTCAACAAGGGTAGTCAGTCTACCACTTGACCTGACAGTGCAATCAATCAAGCATATGGATTGTAAGACCAGTAAACAAATCCACACTGCGGTGCTGAATCCCATTTCACGAAACCATCTGAAATGGTTGCACTGAAATGCAACATTGCAGCTATTCATAGACCTACCTAGAGACTGTCCTGCAGCCCGTCCTAAAACGCATCTCATCTTATTCTGTTATGGAGATCGAAAATGTATTTACGTTAGGTATCAAATGAAGTCGCATTAAGATGGCTAGAAATAAAAATCGCCTTTACCTTCCTGAATTCATGTCGGATTGCCTTGCCAGGAAGACGCAAAGCTTCTCTTCCAGCCTGCAAAGATTTAATTCATACGAATACCAATTTTTCACGTATTGCTTCCAACAGAGGTAGTATGGAAAGCAAGCTGAAGGAGAGGCTTGTTGTTGTGCAGCCCAACGTCACTGAATCAAAGTAGCCTTCTCTACGTATGCCCGCTTGGGCTTCTGAAATGCTGCCACAAGGGCTTCACATGTAAGACTTACTGAGATTGACAGTTTCAACCTCTGATTTATAATACGTGTTATTCCCTTCAGGTGTATTTATTCGATTGTGGTATCAATAGTGGTTTATTTTGTTTCACTCGCTGTTTAAGTGTGCTCTTGATTTGTGTATCTTTCCCAAAGAGGCCAGTCAGGTTATCCTCTAACTTGTTCATGCGTGGTGCTGAACGGACAGCTCCTTAACCTGAAGTTGTTGGAAAGGTCGCCTACTCTTGCCTACACTTGCCCTTCGTCACATAGGGCTGTTATAGTATCGCCCTCAGCGCCAGTAGTAACGTTATAATGTTATTTTCCACTGCTCAAGAGGATAGACACAACAATCCATGTATTTTACAAAATGAAGAAAATTAGGTGTTTAGATGTGAGCTTTGTTGTCAAGTCTATTGATGTATTGATATATAATCTTGGTTGATTTTACCAATCACATTTTAAAGTCTTTGATGTCATCTGAAATATTTGCTGTCGCTCTCATGATTTTGAGCATGATTTTATTTTTCTGCTCAATTTTTTAAAACTATTTTGATCAGGCAAACTGTGGTGACGTCACCACGTCTCGAAGACCCAGCCCAGCCCAGCAGGAAGACAACAATTTTTTCCGATGCTGTAAATCGGGGTTAATTCGCGATATTACTTTCGCCTAGTGTAGAAGAAAAAACAATACAATGCCCTTATTTGAAGGGTTAGGAAGTGGAGGAGAGAAGACTGCGGTCGTCATTGATTTAGGAGCAGCATACACAAAGTGAGTAACAAACGTTAGCTGCCGTTGCTAACAGCCCATTGGTTAACATGCTAGCAGCAATGCTAGCATAACAAGAAGGTAGTTATGTTCTCTTAATATTAACCGTCTGGTTACCTGAGGTCTAACCTATTGCAATGGTTGAACTCCACCCACATATAAAACGTAATACTATGAAGTAATTGTATGTATAATGTTAGCTAGCGTTAGGTAGCTAGGCTTTTGCTGCCCAAAATGTTAGCCACTAGCCACCTTAACACTAGTTAAAATCAGTGGTCCGACTAGCTAACCTTTATCCTTGTTAAGAGCTTACGTTAAGCCAAGCTACAATTAACGTTAATAGCTTTGTAAAGAAATTACTTTACGCTCAACGCTAGTAGAAATATAGTTAGTATAACGTATAACTATAACGTTAAGAAAGGAACGTCATCTTGCCGGAGTCGTAACTTAAGGTTATAAAAACGTCAAGAAACCTGCCCGAGGCAAGTCATATGACAGTCAAGTGGTCCGTTTGTAATCCTTTGGGGGATTCATTCAGCAATAACGGCCTCTTTGTCTATAGATGTTGCCCCACAGTGTTTCCCACACTGTCTGATACAGATTTGTTCTGTTTGTACATGGGCATGCAGCATGTGTACATCTTTTGTTTGTATTTGGTTTCTGAAAGAGTTATTTTAGTGCACTTTCCTTACATTGGTGCTTAAGATTGGTTACCAGTTTGCCAACAAAGATTATTGAGTCATCTCAGGAGAATCCTAACAGCTGCTTTTCGTTGCAGATGTGGCTTCGCAGGGGAAACGGGGCCCAGGTTCATCATTCCGAGCGAGATCCGGAAGCCAGGACAGCAACAGGCGAGGCACCATTATGGGTTTACTCTTCTGTAACTGTGTACTCAATGGAAGGAGCAGTGGACAATGCCAAATGTTTGTTAACCATGTATGTCTCCTTATAGGCCGTCAAAGTGGTTCAGTACAACATCAACACAGAAGAGTTATATGTCAACCTCAAAGAGTTTATCCATACACTATACTTCAGGTGAGACTCTTCTACTTCAGTTAGATATTATTTGCTAGCAAGAGTGGAAACCAGTAACTATTAGAAATGGATGGGCAATGTATATTCAAAAATCATACAATTCTGAAAAAAAAACCCTGATTAATCATATATCTGAATACTGTAATACAATGAATAAATATTTGTAGCATGATTTTAGTGGCATTCAATATTTTCAATAACCACAGATATCTGAAACGGCAAAATGAGCAAATGGCCCTGTTGATAATGTTTTTTTGCAATGTCAAAATGCTCATGCCGGAGAACTGAAAACTGACTGGTTCAGCCTCATCAAATCAAATTCTGTCCTCCCATCTGCCCCAATCAGGCACCTGCTGGTGAACCCTCGCGACAGAAGAGTGGTCATCATCGAGTCCATCCTCTGCCCATCCCACTTCAGAGAGACCCTCACCAAGGTCTTCTTCAAACAGTTTGAGGTACTAGAGCCAAACCCATGTGTGCTCTGTTGAAAATGGAGACCATGTTTGTGAATTAGAGCACAAATGTGGAGCATGTTGACCACGTGTCAGTCAGGCTGGGTAGAGGTAATGTTTTGAGATTTAGTCACTTATGAAGCATCAACCACTTTTATTTTACAGACAACTTCAGTAAGCTATAATCACTAATGGGTTTTTGAGGTTTCATTCTTCGGTTGATGTTGATGTTTCCCAGGTGCCCTCTGTGCTGTTCGCCCCCAGTCACCTAATGTCCATCATGACCCTGGGTATCAACTCTGCCCTGGTGATGGACTGTGGCTACACAGAGACGCTGGTGCTACCTGTATCCTTTATTCATCATGTAGGAGTCTTAGATTTAAGGCCTTTGAACTTCTTAGGCCCCGTTCGCATGAGCATGTGTGATACGTCACAAAACGGACAATATCCCATGTATCTCAAAGAGACCTATGCGTTGGCAGATAACATGAATTGACAGCGCGTGAAAATATTGCAACCAGTTAAATCAGCCAATTACATTTTTACAGAGTTGGTCTTTGTCCATGTGGGTTCTGCAAAGCCCTGCAGGAAAAAATGGAGGAACAGATTATCACTGCAGCCTCTGCCTCTCCAAAACTGTGTAACCTTCTTAAACCGTTCTCTATAGAGAAGAGCAGCTTCACCACAGGAAAATGCACACCGAGGCACACAAACAGACACATTACGTTTCCTAGATTTCTGCTGTGTTCTTTTATTGTTCTGTGATATTTCTGAATTGATAAATGCAATAGAGAAGTTGTGTATTGCATCTTTATTAACCTCTGCTTCAGAATATTTGGCCTACAACCTTAACTGCAAAATCAGGTCTATGAGTGCACCCCTATTCTACCAGCTTGGGAGGCTTTGCCTCTGGGTGGGAAAGCCATCCATAAGTAAGTAGCTCTAACAAATTTAAGGAAGGACACTTTTTACTCACCCATTGATTGAACATCTTGTTACTGTATAATACTTTAAGAGGTGCTTGTTTCCCATAACTGCATGAATTTGTGTTTTTGTAGAGAAATGGATGGGCTTCTTGTGGAGCAGTGCACAGTGGACACAGACTCCACCACTGGACAGAGCGTCCCTACTGTTATTGGTAAAGGCTGTAAATAGGCTTAAACCATGCTTATGTATTTCTAAATGCATATTGTCGATGATGATGTGTAATGGATATTATTATTATTTTCATAGGGACTGCTTATTTGTTTCACAATGCAGAAAGAAGGAAACTAGAACTGCTTTTATCACTTATGCTGCATTTACTATTCATAAGAAGTTGTGTGACTTTTCAGTGAATCCTTTTCTCACGTTCTGAATTATACATATACATACAGTCTATTTTAGATTTTCTCTCCCTGCTTACTTTTACTTGATGGAGGATAGTGTAGCGCTCTGACTGAATCGTAGTGTTGGGCAGTCAGGTCTACAGCTGAAGCAGAGAAAGGGAAGCCTGATATATATAGAGCTGACTTCGCTGCGTAATCAACCCTTGACACTGTACCTGACTTAGGAAGAAGAATCTGCTTAATCCACATCCTCCTTATTGTCCCAAATCCAAGGTCCATCCAAGATTTATTAATTATCCACATCTAGACAAAACAACAATGTGCAGGTTTACAGGATGTAATCATGGGACCACTTGTTTCTGGGACCTGGATTTGTTTTTGATCAAGCTGGTCCTTTGTAACATTTGCCCAGCATCCGCCCATCCGGTGTTTTCTTCCCCAATTTGTGATTCAACCTCATAATCCCCAACCTTAGGTGCTTCCTCATTCCTGACAAACTAGCTACTTTGAATTTGGCGATTATTTGGAACGGTAGCATAGAGGTGAAATGGGAGGATTATGTTTGGCTTGTGGATAAGTAAGCCAAAGAAAATTAAGTTTCACTTTGTTTCTTTTCTCTCTTTGCATCTTTTCCTCCAGGGACCATCCCAGAGGAGACTGTAGAGGACATCAAAGGTAGGCTTGAAACAGTTGTTTTCAGATTTAATTTCCGTTCGTCTCACTTTGCTCCCATGAGGGTAATGGATCACTCTTTTATTTATTAATGCCAAAGGCAGCACTACCAAAACAAAACAACAGTAAAAAATAAAAGTTTCCAAAACTGTCATCGTGACTGAAGCTGTCATGTAGTCCGCTCTGTAACTGTTCGTTATCTTACCTTTCCTACAGTCAGAACATGCTTTGTCAGTGACCTGCAGAGAGGCCTGAAGATCCAAGAAGCCAAATTTAACTTGGATGGTACCGCTGAAGTGAGCAAAACCATTCTTCTGATTGTTCACGATCTATAGATAGTATTTGTACGTTGAGTTAGTAACCTGTTTTGGTTTTTATTGTCAGTTCTACTAGATTTTGGTAAGATTGTTCTTTCTTTTTAATGTACTTCCAGCGCCCAGCCCCACCCCCTGATGTCGATTACCCATTGGATGGGGAGAAGATCCTGCATATCAAGGGACCAATCAGGTAGTTGATATAACGATGCTGCTTACATTTGCTGAGCGAACAGACACACAGATTTCAACTTTTTGAAGTTCATCTTTTCATCTACAATTTCTTTAAAAACGAGAACATTTTCAAAGTTATTCATCATCTTCGTCATCATCTTTTCCTTTGTCATGTGCAAGGTTTTCAATAGAATGAGGTTGGTGTTCACTCCCACGTCATCTCAGAGACTTTGTTTGTGGGCTATAATTAATCTCATTGATAATTAAATGAGAGCTGTCTTTTTGACGGCTGGCTGCGTGGCCTGTGTCATGGGATTGCTGTGATTCGTCAGTTTTCTTGCTGTGGCTCATGTGATTCTCTCCATCTTTTGCAGGGACTCTGTGATGGAGATCCTGTTTGAACAGGACAATGAGGAGAAGAGTGTGGCCTCTCTGATCCTTGATGCCCTCGTGAAGGTAGATAAAAAGTCATTTATGTTTTGGCATGTGGTAGGGTAAGATGTTCATGCGTGGGTCAAATAGGTCTCCATCAGACAAAAGCTCTACCATCATCAAGGCAGGAGGAATGCGATCCAGGAATCAAATTTGGGTGGTTTTTTCTATATTGTGACAGTGGAGTTGAGTGTACAATAGACTTGTACTATGTTACTATGGCAACGCTCAGTGATGGTGATTCCACTGAGATTAGAGCCATGTATTGTTTCAACTGTTGATTAGGTCAGGCCAGGACAACCTAATTAATCTCAATAGGCATAGCAGCAGACACTACACAGCCTCAAAACTTGAGTTTCACTGCAACAGCATTATATAACCCCATCCCTGCTCACTGGTCTCAGTGGAGTACGACAAAAGTACACTACTCAGGATCTATTGAAATAAGGCATCTCTCTTGAGGAATCAGCAGAGCCCTATCCACTAGGAAAGGCGCTGCAGTAAAGCCAGCCACAGTGACCCTCATCCATCACAATTTGTTTATGCCTTAGTCTGCACTCATGCTGATGACCAGAAAGTGCATCCCTGTAGTGGTAAAATTGCTGGTTCCTCCTGCCATCTATTCTCCGACATCATCAATTTGAGTTGGATGATTGTTTTTTAGGTTCCATTTCTATAGATAGATCTTTTTTTTTTTTTTTTTTTTTTTTGTGTTTGTTTATTT
>CABFOQ010008442.1:3504-15804 GCA_900660455.1 Gephyroberyx darwinii
CGAGCTCGGGCACGCCGGGCTCCCCTAGGTCCATGGAGAGGCCGCTGAAGGCCGGCTGGCTGAAGAAGCAGCAGAGGTCCATCGTCAAGAATTGGCAGCAGCGCTACTTTGTCCTGAGAGGAAGCACTCTGACCTACCACAAAGACGACAAGGAGAGCACCGTGCAGGTAGGGCACGGGGAATTTGGTCTACCTAAGATTTCATTTAGTTCTTTTAATTCATATGTTAAAAAACTTTCAGGCAGTTCAGCTTTTTTTTCTTACTGGCATATGGGTGTACTTATTTTGCAGAAATTCACACATAACATAACAGAATTAATAGTAGTAATGTAATAATTTATTGATCTCTATAGGGAAACTTTCTCTGCCTCCACAGGGAGGTCAGAAGTCAGCTCCAGAGCATCACCCCTGGAGCTGGTAGGGAGTCAGTGTCTTGCTCAAGGGCGCTTCAGCAGGGTGCACACAGAGAAATGTCTTTATCACAGAAAAACGCCCAGAAGCAGTGCAAGACCCAGTACCAAACACAAACGGGGCAAACCAATCAGTACATGCAGATTGATGCACCTTGTCTTTACCAAGCAGACAGAGACGCACTGCCCTAAATAGGTAGTAAGTCTGCAGAGAGGAAGACGTGCAGCGTTATCTCTGCTTGCTTGTTCCGGCCTTTTCCTGTCAGCTGAATATCTGATGAAGGCCCCTTGTGATGCAAAATGTCAAATATTTAATGCCACAATAAAAGCACCAGTTGAGCGTGTCACCTGATCGCCCTTATGGAGATACTTGTTTTTTACTTGTTGCCTTTACTGCACCGAGAGGGAACCGATTATATGGATATAATATACAAAAAAAAGGCTTAATCTGTGCTTTGGCCCAGTGGTTCCCAAAGTCAAGTGGTTCACAGGGGCCCTGGAGATGGTTCCCTGGTGGGGTCCCTGAGACACACTATCATCAAAGGGAGTTCTTGACACAAAAAAACATTGATTTGTGAAGTAAAATGTCGCTGTATGTGTGTGTGTTCGTCTCCAGGGAGTCATACAGCTGAGGTTCAGCAAAGTCAACGAGCTCCCCCTTAACTCGGACGACCCTGGGAAGTACCTCTTTGAAATCATACCACGTAAGCGAAAGACACTTAAAGGGGGAATACCGCTGAATCTGAGCTTTGAAGTTATTCCAGTACATTCAATACCGCCATGGAGCAGCATTTAGAGCTGTTCCAGGCTGTCCATCAGTATGACTTCAGAGTTTAGTCATGGTCCTCTTGATTTTTAGGGTCAGGGAGGCGACTTTCCATGTGCACCAACTCTGATTGGGCCGTCCTAGACCTTTAAAAAATAACTTTAATGTAAATGCTTTAAAAAAAAGTGCTGTTCCTCTTTACATATCTTACTCTCTGCTAAAATGCCACCCCGTCTTTCCGCCTTCCTTCTCTCTTTTATGCCGTCTCTTTGCCTTTTTTCTTTCTTCTTTCTTTTGACCGTCGCTCCCGACCCCCTTAAAAGCTGTTTTTGAATTCCAACCTTGTCATTCTCTTCCGGGCTGTGTTTCCCAGGTACCAGTGGAGACAGAGAGCGCTGTCCATATGTTTTGATGGCGAACTCGCAGAGCGACATGGAGGAGTGGGTCCGCACTCTGCGCAGGGCCATCGGGGTGCCTACCAGTGGAGGTTCAGTATTACCAGTCATATTTACTGCACTCACCTCAAACTGTAATGGAAAGAGACACTATGCATGACATTGCAACTATCCTATAAAACCTGCATATCAGCAAATTACTATGTAAGCAAAGTGGTGAATGGCTTGGTTGTGTAGGACATGCTTCTGTGGGCTCCTGCCTCACGTCTCTGCCTGTCCACAGTGTTTGGAAGGAGCCTCATAGACACGGTGACATACGAGCAGCGCTTCGGGCCCCACATGGTGCCAATCCTGGTGCAGAAGTGTGTTGAGTACATCAGACAACATGGCCTGAATGAGGAGGGCATCTTCCGTCTCCCCGGCCAGGACAACACAGTCAGACAGTTCAGAGATGCCTTTGATGCCGGAGAGAGGCCCTCCTTCCCAAGGTAGTGCCACCCGAGATTTGTTAGCCTATGTACAGACAAGGATTAGATGAATGTCTGATATCGACAAAAGAAGTGCCAAAATATCGGCCTTCAAAATCCCATATCAGTCAAAACCTAATACAGATGTGGGGGGAATCCTCTCGGTCTGGGCACATGGATTTCTGTACTAAGAGTTGTAGAACGGTTGCCATCTGCACTTGAAGAGCTTCATTCTGAAATAAGGTGAAGAGGAAGTGATCAGCTCTCAACCTCTTTTCTTACACAGTGAAAACATTTCAGAGGATGTCTTGTGTGTTTTATCTTGAAAATTAAGATCCAGAAGTCAAATGTCTTTATAGGGTTTACAACAAAAATCACAGCAAAACAACAGAATCCCAAATCTCACACTTATTTTGAAAGGACCAAAAGTATCCTTGGAAATGATTTCAAGCACCTTTGTCGACCTGGGCTGCCTACATAAGAGCCATAAGGGCAATCGACATCAATCAACCTACAGTGTAGGTCTGTGAGAGAGACAGAGAGATGAAGAGAGGATGATAATGCCGAGACGTTTCTCATCTCTGCTCTGTGCTAAGGGCGACACCACATCCTGTTCTGGCAGGCACAGAGGGGGAGGCCTGCATTACTCAACATTACAATAAGCTCTTCTGACGGATACATTACTCAGGCACTGTTGATTAAAAAAATCCATTAGACCCAAAATGTTTGTCTGCAAGTTAAAAGAGCACATGCTAATAGAGTTAGCTGACATGGGTTCTTGAAGGCTGATACCAATAGCTGATATTTTGTAGTTTGACCGTTTTCATGCCACCACCACCCCAAGAATAAATTTCCTTCAGAATTTTATTCTTGGCAGAATGGAAATGCATGATAATAATGAAATAATAATAAAATTAAAATAAATAAATAAAATACAGATAACAATAACAACATATTCATTAATACTTGTGTAGAATCCAATCAAAATGTTGCATTAGAAACAATTCAGGTTAAGGGCGTCCCATAGACAACCAGTGTGGTTTTGATCAACTATACAATAAACATGTAATCAAATAAACTGCATTGCATCTATCACATCAGAGGACGACGCTGATATCTGATTATTAATAAAAGCTCAGCATCGGCCCAAGACATCGGCAAAATGATTATCGGTCTAACCATGCTCACTATGTCCGCGCTCACTATTACGCCGTGTTTTGTGTGCCATTGCCCGCAGTGACACGGACATCCACACGGTGGGGTCACTGCTCAAGCTGTACCTGCGGGAGCTGCCTGAGCCGGTGGTGCCGTGGTCCCAGTACCAAGCCTTCCTGGACTGCACCTACCTGCTGGACCCCAGCAGCACAACAGTATGATTGCATACTTCATCATAGCTGGGATTTGTCTGTGTGTATGTGTGCACGTGTAATCCCTTGTGTAACGAGTATTGACTTCTGTCTTCTCAGGGTCGATATAAGTTGGAAAAACAAATCGCCCTTCTTCCCAGAATCAACTACAACCTCCTCAGTTACATCTGTCGGTGAGTGGACAAAAAACATTAAAGGGGCACTTCAGACAAAATAATTAGATTACAGAGTGCAGAGTGTAAGGAGGGACAGTTGTTCTACATACTGAGCAGAGTACATTTTTGAAGAATTCAGATCAAAACAAGGAATTGGCACCAAATATCTAGCAAGTGAAAATCAATCTGGGGGAATTACAAGCTCACTCCCTGCAACAGCCGACGTTGTGTCCTCCAACGTTGGCCACGTGGTCCTGCCGAAGTGTCCTTGAGCAAGACGCTTCACCCCCTCAAGCCGCGATGTAAAGAGTGACGTTATAAGGGTAAAGTTTCGTTTGTATTGCATCGCGTACCGTACTAATCGCATATACTTTGCCGTTTGTCCTGCAGGTTCTTGTTTGAGGTGCAGCTGAACTCCAAGGTGAATAAGATGAGCGTGGAGAACTTGGCTACCGTGATGGGGATCAATCTGCTCAAACCTCAGATTGAAGACCCCGCCTCCGTGATGGAAGGTGAGAAGGGTGGGACGTGACGGGACAGGAGACCTGGGGAAATCTGTAGCTCTTTGAGGGGGCTGCGATGCGTTCACTGGCATTAAGGCGGCATCTACAGTTTTGGTTCAAAATGAATCATTTATGAAATCTACCTTGATCTTCCTCATCTTTATACACCGTATTAAGTACAATCAAGTAAAATCATGCAGAAATTTGGATGGCATGTCACTTAAGTGTGGCAGTTTTCGTTGGGTTTTTGTTGTTTTAGACACTGAAAGCTTGTGGTGCTGATGAATTAGCCACAAAATGGCTACCCACTATCATCAAGTGATAGTGATAGAGCAAAGCCAAACAACCAAACTATGAAACCAGCAGACATCCTGCTCAAGTGAGACAATTTAATTTAATACAAGAGTGGCACTTTGACCACTAATGTTTTTTTTAATCTGTTTTCCCATGCAGCGACTCCCCAAATCCAGAAGCTGATGACGGTGATGATCAGACAGCATGAGGCTCTGTTTCCTCCCTCTAAAGACGTGCTTCCCTCCCCTCCCACCAAGAAGACACACAGCAAGAAGAACACCACTCCTCGTAGCTTCGTAGGCTGGGAGTCTTCTGAGGTAGGAGTGTCTAACAGCATTTTATTATGGCTACTTTATACCAGGCAATGTTTTGAGCAACATGACAAAGTGACATAACTGACCCATGGGAAATGCATAGAGACACATGGCAGAATGTACAGAACAATTCATCTGGGAAACAAGAAGTTGCCATGCAACCAGTATGTTGAGACTTCCCCTTGGGCAATGTTTCCCCATAACATTGTCCAAGACAATGTTATCACAGCTCTCAGTGCAATTGTATTGTGTATTCCTGTGTACAGTAGATAGTGTTTAGTTTTCCTTATGGGCTAAAATACTGATAAAATCAATCATGCAATTCAGCATATATAAATAGCAGATTGGAACAGAAATAATCTGATTGGTTGAGTTAAACATCAATGGGCAGAGCCAAAGAAGAACAGTTTTTCTGGCTTAGTAACATTAGACTGAAGCTGAGTGAAGAAACTAAGAAGCCTCGTACTCTGCTACTAACTGAAACAAATACAGTCTGGCCATACTACGTTATCTAGGCTAGTTAGCTAGCCTGCTGACCTTCCAAGATCATGAACACCATTATCATGAATGAATGTCATTTATATATTTTATTTAGATTTTTTACCCGTATTCCTTCCAGTTAGCTAACTTCCACTCCGAAAAACAGGTTGTTTGGCCCCGCCCATCGATGTTTAATTCAACCAATCAGATTATTTCTGCCTATTTCTGTCCAGAGCAGCTCTGCCTCTGAGAAATGAGACCTCTATGTGTCTGTAATGTAATTTCCAAGTGTCCATTTATTCCAGATGGGTGATGCCTCTCTGTCTGAGTCTCCAGAGGAGGAGGAGGACAATGACAGTCCAGGACCAGATCGGCGAGAAGGGAGCCCCCAAAACATTCTTCAGGAGCCCTTCGCACCTTCATCAGATGGCTGGGTAGGAAGTCCCCGCAAACGCACCCAGACACTGCCCACCTTCAACTGCCCCGTCACTGGGATGGCAGCCAAGGCTGAGGCCCTGAACCGGTGGAGCCGCATCCAGGAGAGTGCGGAAGAGAAGAGCGGGACGTTGTCGGAGGACATCTTTAAGATCTTAGACCTCCAGAGGTCTTCGCTGTTTGGCAGTCTTGAGAAGACCGCCAAGGAGGCGGAGGAAAGGTCCACGGCCCGGAGAGGAAGTGACATCACAGATTCTCGCGTCGATGGCTCGCCTAAACCCAGCAGTGACTCCCAGGCCTCTCAGGCACTGCCTTATCAGAAGTGTGTGGAGGCCCTGACAGTGGCTGGGTCAGGTCACCAGTCAAACAGCAGGTCTGAAAACCAGAAAGACAGCCAGCAGCACTCGCAACAGCTTACTGATAGGTTGGTTCAACTGTATTATATATGAATCAACAAAATGCTAGAGAATTTTAAAAAGTAATACCTACTTTGGTTTATGAAATGCTAACAATTTCACAGACTGTACCATTTATATTTGAGAAATTTTGAATGATGAGCTCCATGTCATATGAATGGGAACTCTCTCTCTTCCTCTATCTGAACCCTCTCTGCTCTTGCAGTCTGCAAGAGAAGAACAAGGAGCTGGAGGCCACGGTGGCTGAGCTGCAGTCAGCCCTGGACGCAGTGCACCGCCATGTGGCCGCTCTGGAGATCTGCCTGAAAAATGCTGAGCGCAGCCGGGATGAGGCCCTGAGGCGCAACCAGGAGCTGCAGAGGGACATCCAGCAGTTCCTCACCAGAGAACCGCGAGCCCCCACCTAGACGTAGCCGCCACAATTGGTGGAATGTGGATGTGTGACTCTGTTAGCCTCAAAAAGAGCTAATTTCACAGGGGGCTGGTTGTGGAAGATGCTGTCTTCCACCATTGGGGGTATTGGTTCCCATGGGAGATACTGCTTCTTGAAGAGGCGTTATTGGTTCATGTGTTTGGGCCTGTGAAGCCAGTCAGCTGAGAGGCTGTTGATCTAAAATAGGCTTTTGATATTAGTATGCAATTCATATTAATGACAACCCCAACCCAGTTTGCTTTATCAGTTCGCCTTGATTTGGTGTAGTTGTTATACAGTGCATAAAGGAAAGGAGATGTCATACTTGGAAATATTCACATTATATGAATATGAATTACTTACAAATGTCATATTCGCAACTTGAAAATGCAACTTGAATTTCCAAGGGAATTCAAGGCTGGATGGAGACCTCAAATTGGATCAAGCTCTCCTGGAATGTTTGATCACAGGTCGACTCTACTGAATATTGTTAATTGTTGATAATATTAACATCATGTGTAACATATTATATAGAGTAGAATGGTCTGTATTGCTTCATATTTCGTTTTGGTGGTAAATTAATAAAACAGTACAAATCTGAATGTTATAATTAATACACAACATTATATTCCACCATGATCTTCTCCCACAAATTGACTGCATGTGTATACAAAGCAGATGAATGGCTATAACAATCTTCTACCAATAATAATTCTCTCCTGTCAGAATGATACTTAGTCAGTCAAAGACACATATACATGCGCCATTTTTGACATCATTACAATCGGCCGCCATAGGCTTTTAGATAGGAATGAACCAATGAAGAATATGAATATGAAGCAAGAGATTGAGCTGGTGAGAGAAAGAGCTGGAGAGAAAGGGGAAAACAAGGGAATGCCATGTCAGGGACGGGGTCAGAGAAAAGATAGTGGGCTGAAACAGATAACGTGAACATTAGTGCACGATGGTAAAAATCGTCGGGACGTTAGACCGATCTATGGGGCCAATATCAGCCAGTTGGCATCGGCCACGTCTGATATGATGCACCGATACTACACTGGTCTTAACCTGAATTGATTCTAATTTGCGCACAAGAATGCATTCATGTATTATTATTATCGTTGTTGTCCTTGGTTTCAATGGAGAGTTTTAGCTTCCCAGGGTCTAATTGCTGTTTCGAAGGCTTTTCCACCTTGGGAAACACTGAATCCTTGCAAGGAAAATTAGCAACATGATATGAATATTGAATGATATTGAATATTGGCACAAATAGTGACGGCTTCAATCCGAAAATATCGCTATCAGCCTTCAAAACCCATATCGGTCATCATAGAGACCACATGGAGGGCAACGACTGAGAGAGACTGTATGTGAGAGACAAACAGAGGACATTGCCATTATCAAGCCTTCGTAAGGCCATCAGGAAGATGCGGGAGACTGTCACGGCAGCAGTTCACCAGAGCAACAGATAACAGCACGTCTGTCAACTGTCAGCCTGGCGGATGAGTGGCAGGGGCAGGAAAAGCCCATTCCTTCCCGTCTCCCTGACTCAATACTATCAAGAGTGTATCTCCAGGTCACGCAAAGAAGCTCTGGAATGAAAGAGCAACAGTTTGACAGCCGTGCCCATGAGATCCAGGAATCCAGGTGACAAACAGGACGTGTCATTCAAATCAGAGTCGAGTGGCAACGTCAGGCTTTTGCATTCCAAGAAGAAGGTGTTAAGGTGTTTTTTTTTTTAAAGGGTGGCTGCAGAATTATGGTTTCACATAGGAATGGTCATCAGGAAGCATTTGAATAGTGAGTCACCCAGTTTCCATCCCCATCACCTTTGACTCTGTGCTGTCTCCCTAATCGAGAGGAATGCTTCCCATGCAAGTGTGCCTCCCGCGAATGCCGTCCTGGGCTCATCTCCCGACCATAGTCCCCAGAGGGCAGCTCTTTATGAAAGAGCCCTCTTGCATCCAGATAACCCATTTCGGACACTGTGTACCATTGCCAGCCAAAAGAGGAAGTGCACGTATGTTAGGGGGAGAGCTTTTGGGCAGGCGTAAGAGAGGAAGGCTTTGTTAGTAGCAATGTAGCAAATTGACAACAAAGGAAGTATGCATTCATTACTTACCCAGATTGCTCTTTTCTATGGTAAAGGTTGGCTGCTGGTAGAAATGTGATGATCTTTTCGTTTTCAGATGCTTTTTTTTCAGATACTTTACCACATTTTTTTGAAAACGTTTATTGAAAAGTTATTGAAATTTGTGATTAGCCGATTTGTTCTCACAAGCCATTTTAAATGTTCTGCCGACTCAAAGCGAGCCCAGTATCTTTCATCCCTGGCCATTAGGCCTCACACCTCATTACATTTCAATTTCATTCAGACGAGTCCTGTCCAACACACATATCCTGTTATATTCTACAATCTCAACAGACCCTTGGTGTAGTTTGTCAAAAAGAAATGGTCAATGGAGCCATACAGCAGCTCGCAGAACTCCACCATTTAGAATACAAATAAACAAATGAAGAATATCAACCCTGGAGCACCCACCCAAACAAAATAGTGCTTCCACAAGGGAGAGGCTACGGGACAGTGTTTACAAAATCCTCATTAAGGAAGTTGTGAGATAACGACACACACCCGCACACATAGAAGGCATGCACACACACACACACACACACACACACACACACACACACGCACACACAAAGACACCATAAGCACTGAGCAATGCAGAGCCTACCATATCATAGATAAGGGGCAAAAAGAAAGAGGGCAAGCTGGGAAGAGAGAGCAGAGCACAGAGGGAGACTGACAGAGGAGAGGACGTAACAGAGATGACTCCAATGGACAAAACCAAGCCTCAGCCACCCTCTCAGCAGAACTGCAGCTCTTTTGTAGAGGACATCAAAAGGTGTGCGCAAGAATAAAGGCTGTGAGATCTGGAAAGAGAGGGCTTTATCTCCTCACCAAGCCACACACAGCGTCAGGAATACACATCACTCCAGAGAGGGTCCCACTGGTCAAATGCTAGGGTCAACAAAGCAACTAAGCTTCTACCAGTGAACCAGAACTCAGGTGGATTGTTTTGGCCCAGAGGTGCCCTGAATTGAACTGAACATCTAAGCTGACCGTTGGATTAAGAGGTTCAGACATCATAATCACTCTGCATTACTGTTGTGTCAGTTAGATAACCCAAGAGGGCGTCAAATAGGAACGCCGCAGCTTGTTTTTTCCATGGCGAGCATTTGGATCTCTAAATTAGGAAACATCTTCACCTCCAAGACTTTGTTCTTGCTGTTTTCCATGCTGCTCCTCCAGGGGCCTCTCTGTGGACAGGGCAACCCCATCTCCCACACCCTTCAGACGCATCGCCCGGCTCCGGATCCCTCACAGCTGGAGCAGGACGGCGTCATGGACATGCAGAGCCTGCTCGACAGCCTTAAGGAGCAGTTTCTCCGGACTTTCAACCTGTCCGCCTTGGGCCCCCCTGCCCTGCCTCCTGGAAGCACACGCGTGGAGCCGCCCGAGTACATGATGGAGCTGTACAACCGCTTTGCGAATGACCGCACCGCCATGCCCACCGCCAACATCATCCGCAGCTTCAAAAATGAAGGTACAGGACCTCTGCTCCATATGATCATATTGACGTAGAAGTGAAACCTATAGTTTTTACTTAATTGTTGTATTTTTTGAAGGCAACTCAAATAAAATGTTGCAGTAATGGTAATTCATACAAAGCTCTACCTCTCCAATAGTAAGATTAATGAATGCTCAATAGAAATATTAATATATAATATGATATATTTTGCCCTACATGACCAGAAAGCATAAGAACTTTAATTTACAATGTTTATCCCCAGTCCAGACAAAATCACTGCAGGTTCAGAAGTGGACTGTATATTTTTTGTTGATATCAAATCGAAATCCTTGCCATGACCTCGTTTGTTACTGCTCTGCAATAGTCACATTAAAATATTGTTAAACTTTCCAAATGGAAAAAACCTCAATACAAATACAAATAAAAAGTGTAGTAAAATGAAAGTTAACAGGTTTTGCTTGTTCAAGATTGCAAGACATTTCCCATTTAGGATTTAACTCCTTGAAGAAACTTAATCAAAATCATTTCATTAAACAGGTTTCTCTAAAAGGTGAAAGAATGTACAGAATGTACAGAAGTTGAACTTTGGCCATTATTTCTCTTCCCCAGACTCAACTCCCAGTGCTGTGGGTGTTGGGGGAGTGAGGCGCCACCCACTCCTCTTCAACGTGTCCGTCCCCCACCACGAACGCATCACAGCGGCTGAGCTCCGCCTCTACACCCTAGTTCAGACCGACCGCCATCTCTACGCTGGGGTCGACCGCAAGGTCACCATCTACGAGCTGGAGTCGCATGATGGGGACGACAACATGACTGATGAGAGAGGAGATGGATTTAGAGGAGGAGGAGGAGGACGGGCAGAGCTGGTGGAGCTAGCTTCACGCCAGGTTTACGACACCGACAATGGCTGGGAGGCCTTTGACCTCACTGCTGCCGTTCAAAGCTGGCGCAAGTCTGACTACGGCACCACCCACATGTTGGAAGTGCACATTGCTAGCCTGCCTAATGAAGATACTGTTCAGGGAATGACGGAGGACCGCGGTGACGGGGGGCCACACAAGGGGGACATGGAAATCGACACAAGCCCTGGGGAAAAACACAAACCCCTGCTGATTGTTTTCTCTGATGACCAAAGCGGTGATCACCGCGATGACAAGCGTGAGCTGAACGAAATGATTGACCACGAGACCTCGGATATGGTTCTCCAAGACAACATGGGGATGGGCCTGAATGGGCTGTGGGGGGAGCTGGGGGGGGAAGGGGAGCAATTTGAGGAGCCAGATGAAGAGGACCTCATCCAAATGCGGTCCAACCTGATCTACGACACGGCGTCCCGCATCCGTCGCAATGCCAAGGGCAACCATTGCAAGAAACAATCTCTGTTTGTAGAGTTCAAGGACATTGGGTGGGACAGCTGGATCCTTGCACCCACTGGGTATGACGCCTTCGAGTGCAGCGGCGTTTGCACCTTCCCACTGACGAAGCACGTCACACCCACCAAGCATGCCATTGTCCAGACCTTGGTCAACATCAACAGTCCTCAGAAGGCGGCGCGGGCCTGCTGTGTGCCCACCAAGCTGGACCCCATCTCCCTTCTCTACCTGGATGACACAGGCGTGGTCACCTACAAGTACAAGTTCGAAGGCATGGTGGTTGCCGAGTGTGGCTGCAGATAGTCCACGCTTTTAGAGAGAGGAACTGTGAGTAAAGTCTTACTGCAAGAGGAAAGACCCAGGACACAAAACTAATCATAAGCTGAAAAAGGAGATAAGCCAGTGCTCTGAAAACGAAAAGAGGAACCCTTGTTTGAACTCTCGAGATTGGAAGGGCACACTTGCAATTTGTGAATCTATGTATGCTCCAAAGGAACAAAAAAAGAATATTTCATCTTTTACAGTCAACAATATCAGTTGCCATCATTCAGACAATGGAAAGATGAACCCAGATGGAAGTGTGCAGCAGATCTACAGTCCAATGTTAATGACATGCCAAGGCGTGTCTTTGTACCAGCAAGACTAAAAAGGCCTCACAATCCCCAAAGGATGCAACCAAACGCCACAGTACATCCTTCAGTGTGTGCGGCCTGGTGGGAACTGATGGGCCAGTTGTCCCCCCCCCCGCCTCCCTTTTCCCCTGTTTCGACACTGATCCTCTGACATCTGTCTTCCTCTCCACTTATCTCTGGCCTCCCGACTGGATGCAAACACTAATCAGCACTTGATGTGGCCTGGCTCAGTAAAATGACCTCCCTGAGGCAACCTGACTAGACCCAAACTCTCCAGGCCCACCTCCTG
>CABFOQ010008444.1:3468-16361 GCA_900660455.1 Gephyroberyx darwinii
ACTAGTCTATGTTAAAACATAATCCACTAATACTTGCGACAGTATTAGTCACCCCATTTTACTCAACTTATACTTGAAAAGTATCTTGGTGGGTGTTACATAAGTATTAATTAACTAACCCCACTCTCCCCACCCCTCCTTTATCCCCACCACAGAAACTATCACCATCACCCCAGCAGATGCCCGCTGGGTGGGGGCCTGGTGGCTGGGCTACCTCATAGCGGGGTGCATCACCCTGATCTCTGCCTTCCCATTATGGTTTCTGCCCCGCTCTCTGCCCATATCAGGGCACCAGGGCCCAGCACAATGCACGCCAGAGCAGACAAGCTTCATCAAAGACTCTCCTCTTCTGGAGCACAAGTATCCGGCGGATGAACCTACTAGTTTCATAGAGATGGCCAAAGGTAAGGGAAGAGTGAAAGGTGTGCGGTCAATTAATACTAAAGTGAAATGATAGATGGTTCAAGATGAAAGGAATTTCCCTTTAAGTTGCCCAGACTTCGGGAACTGCAGTCTTCTGACATTACATGTGTTTTACCATTGTTTAAATGTAATAGTAGTGTCACTAGTAGTGCCACAGTGTCCCAAGGCAGTGTTGCTTCTTCCCACTGGTCATTTCAACAGTTGCTCTCTTGTGCTACTTCATGTTCACAGAAGGGTGGACTGCATATTATAATAATAATTACAGATTACATTATTATATACTTTTCTGACAGTATGCTGCAAACAGATATTGCATATTAGCATTTCCAGGCAGGTGTGTGTTTCTACTCACATCTGTGCCCCTCCCCAGACTTTATTCCTACCCTGCGTACTCTGCTGGGAAACCCCGTCTACTTGGTCTACCTGTGTGTGACCATCATCCAGCTGAACTCCCTCATCGGCATGGTCACCTACAAGCCCAAGTACATCGAGCAGCATTTCAGGCAGTCTGCCTCAAAGGCCAACTTTCTGATGGGTACGGTACATGTGCCACAACTTGACAAATCAACACTTACAGATCAGAGAAGACTTTTCTGGGGTTTTTTCAAATTTTATTGAAGAGCGAGGACAAATCTACAACATTATGTATCTCGTATTTTAATTAAAAATTACTATGCTTTTAAATGTTATTATGCTGTTCAAAACAAAAGCCCTTGAATGTTTTGCAAGGTTTTTAGACCCTCTCAGAGTAGTTATATGGTAGTCATGCAGAAACAATAGGAAAATGTCAACTCCTGGTTCTTCTGCAGTTCACCATACTGGATATTGAGTGTGTAAAACCACATTCCAATCATTCCACCAGATATTCAAGATCAGGCTATAACTATTTGAACTAATAATGCAGGCTCATTCATTAATTTTCTCTACCCGCCTAATCCTATTCAGGGGGGCTGGAGCCTATACCAGCATATATTGGACAAAAAGGCAGCCTGACCCACCCAGGGCTAACACAGATCAAAAGACGCACAATATCATTCATATTTATGGGTAATTTAGGGTCTCCAATCCACCTGGTTTGCATGTCTTTGGCATGTCGGTTGAAACTGGCACCTAGAGCACCCAGAGCACCCAGAACACCCAGAGGAAACCCACATGAACACAGGGAGGAAATTCAAACTCCACACAGAAAGGGCTGGGGATTGAACATGTGTCCTTTCAACTTGCTGTGCTAGTAGGTCCATGTCACCATGTTACTATAATGTAAGCTTGTCACATTTAAACAAAACAATGAACCTGTCCATCTGTCCCATGTCTGTATTTAAACATTTTAAAATCAAATCAAATCAAATGTATTTGTATAGCCCTTAATCACCGTTACAGTCTCTAAGGGCTTCACAGTGCCCAACATGTGAAACAGTAAATGGTTAGTACACGACATCCCCCAACCTTGGACCCTCACAGAGGACAAGGAAAAACTCCCAAAAAACCTTTTAGGAAATATGGAAGAAACCTTGGGAAGGGCTACCAGGACGGTTGGGCGTGTAATAGATGCCGTACGTTATGTTATTTTATTTTTTTCCCCCCAGATTTTCCCAATTTTGGGAACTCAAATCAATTTGGATTTACTGTGGGATATTAATTTGGCTTAAATGCCATTAATTAGCCCACATGTCTTTACTTTTCTGTTTCTGTAATAACACAGTTATTCATTATTATTGTGTTGTGATGTTTCTGTTAATCTCAGGTGTGATCAATATCCCGGCTGTAGCGCTGGGGATGTTTTCTGGCGGTCTACTGATGAAGAGGCTGAAGCTGAACATCATGGGAGCAGCCAGGTTTGCCTTTGGCACGTCTCTGATCGGTTACTTCCTGTCGCTGTTCTTCTTTGCCATGAGCTGTGAGAATGCCAAGGTAGCCGGGGTGACACTGTCATACGATAGGTGATTGTCACACACACACACACACACACACACCAGTTTCTAAATAAGTATAACGTGGCAGCATGCTGAATTCAAATTACATAATGAATATTTTCCCCTCCGGTGCATCTCTCTCTTGCTCTCTATTCCAGCATGAATGAGACAACCTATGATGAACACTCGGTGTTTGCAGCCTGCAACTCTGACTGTGTATGTTCAGGGAGTGACTGGGATCCAGTCTGTGGAGAGAATGGGATCACATATGTCTCTCCCTGTCTGGCTGGCTGCACCAGCTCCACTGGCTCTGGGAAAAACACAGTAAGTTGACTCTATCTCCAGGCTGATGCTGGGGGCACTATTACAGTTATCTTCAACCTGATGATCGTATTGATGATACATGATGCACACATTAAGGTTCTATGTGCCCAATAGTTCTGTGTCGCCAGAAAGGTTTAGTGTTGAGATGTGATGTCTATGATCCAGGGACCATCTACACACTACCCTTATTATTAAAGGGGAACACCGACAAAACCGCAAAATAAAATGACTCAGAAAGGTATGGCGTTGTTCTCCTGTGTAATAAGCATTTATTTTTCAAATAAGATAGTCAGATTATGTTAAAATGTTTATTTAGATTGCAGATTTTGTTGCAATGTTATACTATGTATACAATGTTATATTATGTTACGTCAGTCTCCCACTGCAAGGCTATGGCTTCATACAGTGATGACGTGGCCACCTAGTGGTTTTGCTGTGTCTCTAGTATTCTGTTCTATTACCGTCTGAATAATATAAAACAAAATTACATGGCCAGTGTTCTCCTTTTAATAGATAATATATATATATATATATATATATATATATATATATGAGTCCAATAATTACTGGTTATCAATCACCTTTTTCTATTTTTGACTGTGTCGTGTTACTGGAATAGTGAATGTGTGAATATCTCATGACACTATGCACACCTTCCTTACAGTATGACAAAAAAAGTCATTAGACCATTTAGTGTGAAATGACTGTAACCTGTTCCCATTTTCACCTGCACTATATGGCCAAAAGTCGGTGACCATCACACCTATATGAACTTGCTGGACATCCCATTCTAAAACCATGGGCATTAATATGGAGTTGGACCCCCTTTGTGTCTGTAACAACCGCCACTCTTCTGGGAATTCTTTCCATAAGCTTTTGGAGTGTGTCTGTGGGAATTAGTGCCCATTCAGCCAAAAGAGCATTAGTGAGGTCAGGCAGTGGTGTTGGACGAGAAGGCCTGGCTCGCAATCGGTGTTCTAAGTCCTCCCAAAGCTGTTCAATGGGGTTGAGGTCAGGGCTCTGTGCAGGCCAATCGAGTTGCTCCACACCAAACTCGTCTAACCATGTCTTTATGGACCTCGCTTTGTGCACAGGGGCACAGTCATGCTGGAACAGCAAAGGGCCTTCCCCAAACTGTTGCCACAACGTTGGAAGCGCCCAATTGGCTAAAAAGGGGCCAAGCCCAAACCCTGAAAAACAGGGTGGCTGAAACACCTGAATAATAACCCCTACAATAATTAGTAGGGGTGTCCACTGACTTTTGGCCATATAGTGTATATAGAATACTGGACATGCCACCATGGTGATTTTATGGAGGATATTGTTGCACATTTGCAGCCAATAACTCAAGAGAAGGGGCAACAACGTGTTCCCTGAAGTACGACCTGGTCAAACTCGCTATCATGTCTTTGTGACAGTTCACACAGAGGTATTGGACATTTTGGGACAGATGCATATCCATGCATACCTCTGCTTCCCTATTTCATCCTTTCTCCGACAATAGACACAATACTCAAGAAACCAAGAACAATGTGCAACGCAACGCAAGAGTTGGGGAAAAACAATCATGTCTATAGGAACTTTGCATGCCAGGGGAGTTCCTGCTCTATTCCTGTGACATATTATGTCATGCACATGCACTAATTCACCTTCATTTTTGTGTACTTCATCTCACTTCAACTCCTGCAGCACCAATTTGTAGAAGTCACTTGTCCCATAGTGATCACTGAGGGCCCTATTTTTGTGAATCAAGGCACAAGTACAGGCTCAGGTGCAACTTGGTGCAACTCCCCACCATGGTGCACTGACAGTTTCGTAATGGATGCGGAGAATCCAGACCAGCTATGCCAAAAAAGCTTCACCAAGAGGGAAATTATGTGCGCTACCCTGTTTGTATTGATACTCCCCTCTAGTGCGCTCCACACCCATTTTGGAACAAGTGATGTCATGGTGAGCCACAAAATTATTGAACAGGCATAGGCAGGAAAAAATCTGCTTGCGCCCAATGAAATCGCCACTTCGCTGCTGCAAGCTCACTGCGCTTGGTATGCGCCAGCACAAAATTAGAGCCTTCAGACTTTTTACAGGTTTCAGAGGTGGGTTCTTACCACTCGCCTGTCTCCCGCAAAACACTTCTACAAACCCTTTCAGGTTCTCCTGTCGTGTAAAGGCACTGAAGAATGCAGGGCTTCAGATCTCCACAGTGGTAGGGCACAACCTCCTGTGGTTCAAAAGAAGACTTCTCTACAGAGTTTGCGAACACACGTTCACTCTTGCACATGACTTTCACGGAACAAGGTTATATACATACCCATGCATGGGCAAATAATGGTGAAAATAAAAGTACAGGAATTTGTGTTTGTGACATTGTTGCAGAGACGCTGACAAGTTGCAAAGTTACACAGTACATACTGTCACATGTTGCAAGGACAACAGGGACAGCGCAAGACATACTATGCACAGTTGACTATACCTTTTACTGTACACATATAGAGGCTTTGCAGTTGTGTCACAAATCTCCTGGCGACCACATCTGGCACCATGATGGAGATCCAGTGGAGAATTGGCTGTCTGCAAATACTGGCTAAATATATAACAACTAGGTCAGTTGTGTTATGCTATGGTGTGGGTGTAGGTCAATTCAGTAATGTTTTAAGTAAAAGTGAATAGTCTAATAATGTAGATTTGTTTCCAAATGTTGGTTAGTGTGAGACAGTAAACTGTCTTGTCTTCAGCCCTAGTCTCTTCTCCAAAACACTCTGACCTGAACAAACGGTTGGCTAGCTAACTAGCTAGCTGGCTAGTTTAGTTCATGTTAACATGTGACTACTAGCCATTGCTAATGCAAGCTTCTACTAAATACATCAGCAAGCATGCTAATCAGATGTGTTAACGACAAGACATGATGGTTAGCTAGCTAACTAGCCAGCAGGCTAGTTTAGCAAAGTAACTGATGTGACTATTAGCCAATACTTACGTTAGCTTATATTAGATAGCTAGTGAGCAAATCAGATGTGTTAACAAGACAGTGCTAGTTAGCTGACTAGATACTATGGTTAGAAAACAGCACAGAAATGAACCGTCTATCGAATTCTGTTGAGACAGACAAGTCGTAAGTTTAGAAACACAACCAGCTGTTCAAAGCCACTGTTGCCTAATTGCTGAGAACCTCCAATATGGCCGTCAGAGGGTGTTAAGTGTCACCTAAAACCCTGCTATACTTTTAACATTGAGTATTCTATGTTCAAACAACATGGTATACATTACTGTTTCAGCTGTAGAGGGAAGTATAATGAGAGACCATTAGTGAATTAGTGCAACATGCCATGAGGAAGTTATGCTCTAGATTCTAGAGTCTAGAATCTAAATTTCTGAGGCTATGAAGTTCTAAAATCTGAAGTACACAGGGTTGTTAAGATGTAGTATGTAGAGCAAGTTTGTACAAAAACAAGATGGTAAAAAAAAATGTAATACTAAATGGCATGGTAATAAATGGGAACAGCAGTATAAGGTTCACAGACAGCTCCACTAGATGGTAAGAGGAATCTGGGAATGTCCTGTCCTTTCATTCAACCATGCACTTCTTTACAGGGTTCCCACTGGTTGTGGAATGCCTAGAACATCATCAGCCCAACTGGCTGTTGTAGGTCATGAAAGTGGTCTGACTTAGTTGTGGAAAGTCATGGAAAAGTCATAGAATTCAAGGCCACCCTGTCTTTGAATTCATAACTAATGGATGTTTTTGATTATGGACTCGATCATGGAGCAATTGGGTTTCCTCATCTGCTGCCTGTTGGACCCTCTTGATCAGGGCAGACGTGCTCTCGTCCCGTCTTAAATGTTACAGCCCCGTTTATTCACAGCCCGTCATTGCTCAGGCATTACCTCGCACCCCTGTAGTAGTGTGGAATATGTTGATCCTAGCATTAAAATTGAGTGAGATACTTTTAATATTTAATGTCACTCATCATGTCTTGTGAACGCTTTCGTTTCAATGTGGGAGCCAACAGAGCCCAAACCCTGAATGCACGTTGTATTTGTGTAATGCTATTCTCTCTTTTTTTTTTCATTTTCATTGGACTGCGCTTCGTCGGATTGTATTGTATTGTCAAGTGGGAAGCAAATGAAGCTGAAAGTTTTAATTACCCACAGTCAGAGCCATTGATTAAACAGATTTGGACTTTGCAGGGTGAATTGACACCCACAGTATGATGTTATTGCAAAATATATTCATGCATGTTCTATGCACGTTCTATGGCAGCTGATCTTCAAGCTACACTACATTATGTTGCACATTGGCGGCTCCCAGTGGCAGCGACAGGTAACTGGTTTGAAAACTGTTTGAAAACTTCAATACCCAGAAATCCTGTAATATGACATTGTTCACCAGGCTGGTCTGTGATGCTTTGTACCAAAGACACCAAAGGTACGAGAGAGGCAAAAGATCTAACGTTGGTGAGTCCAGCTTTCTGCAGATATATTGCACGCTCGATGGTTTGAAGTTTTGAATCATCACTTCCTGTGGTGAGAAGATTTCCCATCAGCGACCAGAGGGCAAACCGTGTCTCAAGTAGGACGAATGGGATGCTCTTCTTCTATGCAGCCCTTCTATTACTTTGTGCAATTTTAACAATGTTTGGCATTTCACACTGACGGTATCCCAGAGGACATTGGCATGTCTTTGCAGTCAACATTTTCTTCTGTGGTGTAAAGAGTAAAAGGACCAGAGTTTAAGCCCTTATGTCAGCAGGTATCCACCCTGCAGAGATGCCCTTGCTCAAGACACTGATCCGCTACCAAATCACGAATTTCCTTACAGGTATCAGCAACCTGACCAAATCCTTTAAATCAATGGCCCTGGCCGCAACACAATTATGCAAGCAAGAATGGAGTTGTCTGTAGATTTTAGTTGCTATAGCTACTTCTCTGTCCGTTTCTTGCTATGTCTTGTTATGTAGATATTCTTGTAGTTCCTGAAATAGGGTGAACACTGTACAGTTAGCTGGTCTAACATCGACTGTTGGTAGAATAAAGTGAAAAAGCTGGACCTCGGACATGCACTCCCACTAGATGTCCCAGATTGAAGCTATGGCCAAGTCATAGCAGCCATTCTGCATCCCTTCAAATAAGTGTTCAGTTGCAATTAAATGGGGATGCAAAATTGTGTAAGTGCAAGCAACTCATTTGAATAGTTAAAAATTCATGTTGAGTCAAAATGAAAATGTAAAACCGCCAAAATATAAAAAGTGAAAAAGTACAGCCAATAAAATACATAGTGGGCACTAAGTGGAGAGACTTTCCTGTCCAGAATTCAGTTTTTATTGTCTTACCCTCCAGGATGCAGCCCTTTTTCTTATCTTGAACTTAGTTGGCAGTTATTATTATTATTATTATTATTATTTGTGAGGAATAGGCTCTAATCCTGGCACCATCTTTTTATATTCTTTATCCCAATAGCATTAAAGGTTGAAAATTTCTGACAGCACTTCCGCTTTAACAGTGTAATGCAGGGTTCTTAATGTAGTCTACCTTTGAAATTTACAACCATAACATCTTTGTCATAGTTATCTGGCTAACTGCGATGTCATGCTTCCTCACATATTCCGTGCATCTACCCAAACAAGTTGTCGAAGCAGCGGATAACAGGTTTATGAAATATCTGACACCCACGATTTTATTTTTTACATACAAAAATACAAATACCGAAACATACCAGATAGAAAAGATGGAAAAATGTAAAATAATAGATTTGTTTATTCATTACATTAAAATAATAGATGTATTTATCTATTCCACAACACATAACCTCCACTTTAGCTATTTAGAAGCTCATATCCTGAGCAACAGCAGAGTGTATCATGTATACATTATAAGCAGCCAGTAGTAAGGAGTGCTGAGGCATACATTAGAATTATTAAAAAGACATTCCTGATTCTCTAATATTCATGTATCATCAATAATGGAGAAGTAGAAAACTAGATTTTTGTATTCTTTTGACAGGAACAAGATCAGATCCAAGTAAGGGGTCATTGTTTGATTGTGTCACAATCTTTATTGTTTTTCATTACCTCTGTAGATCAAGAAGCAAAAAAATTGTTTAATTTTTAAATATATTTCATAACCTGCTGTGCATGGAAGACTGTCCGAAAAATGTCTAAAGCCAATTTAGCTATGCAAACAAAACTTTTGGGGGAAATATTTTCAATTCTGATTCAACAAAAACATAAAAAAAATATTGTTTTACACAATTGATGTTACATTGGGGAAAAAATTATATGAACAAAAACAATTCTCACATGATTTGGTGTCAGTGGTGTTACCACAATACAAACTGCCCTGTTGAAAATAAACAGGAAAAGCTTTAAAGGTCAGAACCCTTTTACACTTTTTCTTATATTTGATCAAAACAAAAATTCCACGTCGCACTTCCATCGTGTCTTCAGTGTTATTCATTCAAAAGAAATAGATTTATAGTTTCCACATATTCTGATTATCAAACAAAGTTGCCTATGTTCTCCTTTTCATCTTTTTTTTTACTGTCTTTAGAGGTACTTGGATGTATTGCCTTTAATGGTGACTGTATTCATTTAAAAATATATTTAAAAAAAAAAAAAATGTTTAAATTAAAAGCTCTTAAAACTGTTGTAGTAGTTTTTCCAGTTGGTTTCCCACCGCAATCTAAGAATGACCCATGGAAGAGGGTGATATGTCTTCCCTGAAGGGATATGGAATATTTAATTTTTACCACATACCACATATTTAGGGATGGCTAGCCATGTTGTGGAATGGGTTTACTTGGTTTAAGAATGGTTTTGCCTGATGTTTAATGAAGAAACTCATAGAGTTTTTATGAACACTGGTACTTGTGGTTAAAGCTAAATAAAGTGGTTCTATGGATTTATGAGCAGTGTGGTCTGATGTTTTCCACTATGGTCATTTGCAAATACGATTATTTATATAGTAGTTTTACCCCGTATTTTACCAAGCTACTGACTGATAATACATTCCTATTTAAACACGTCTGGGAGTGGCTAGTAGTAGTAGTAGTAGTAGTAGTAGTAGTATTACCAAGGGTAGTAGTAGTAGTAGTAGTAGTATTAGTAGTAGTGTAGTGTGTGATTGAATAGACTCCAGCTCGTGCTGCGCTCCATCTAGCTACAGCTCGAGTCTACCTATCATGCCAACTGCCCCCTCACCTCACGTGTTAAACAGCAGCCTGTACAAGGATGCTGCAAAGCTGCAGCGAGCGACTTGCGTCAAGCTTGCCAGAGAGTCAGAAAAATACCGGAAATAAGGTGATATATCCTTCAAAGTATAGACACAACATTTGCCATTTTGGGGAAAATGAAATACTGGGATGAGGACAACACATATATCTGATTAATTAAGCCATTAGAAAGAAGTGTTGCACTGATATGCTAGTCAACATCCTTCCAAGTTATCTGGTAAGTATAAGTTGTATAAGTTTGGTGTTTGAGTCTTTGGACTCTTTGACGGCCTTATATAGCTAGCAATCACAATGCACGTGGAGGCTTATTCTGGCTGACCTATAGCTATTAATATATACTGTAAAAAATACATTGCAATAGCAGTGGTTGTATATGTATAAAAGTTGCAACACATTATCGCCCATAAGGGCCTTATTTTGAAAGATTTGATCGGAAGTCTTCTGTTTATTCTGTGCGCTTGACACTGGTGCTGCAGCTGAGCGACGCAAGGAAGAAGGTGTCAGGTCTGTGATAGGGAAGCGGATTTCCTGTCCTGTTGTCTGAACTGGTTACCGTCTCTTTTTAACGTAAAGAAACTGTCGGTCGGAGGCCCTGTCTGTGTGTATTTACCTGGACGGGACTGCTGCTGCACGGGACCTGTCGGCAACGGAGGCGACGGCCAGAGGATGAGAGCGCGAGCACTGCAGTAATGATGCGTTTTATTTTGGACTGTCTGAGGACACCGAGAGCGAGAGCCCCGGGAGATGAAGGGTCGGTAAAATCTCCGTTAAATCCTTCCAGGCTATGTATTAGCCTACTGGTGTTTTGTGTTTAAACGGAATATGGATTGCTCAGCGTGGGTAGAAGGCAACATGAAAAACCGTTTCAAAGCAATGGCTTTGGCTATTTTTATTGGCTTACTTATGGACAAAAGGACGTACCTCACAGTGCATGACTTAAGACCTTATACTAATCATTCGACTGTTCTGGTAAATGTGGTATAGATAATCCAACAAGCACCACTTTACTTTAATATCTCAAAAAAAAATCTCAACTTTTAGAACTGCTTCACACCGCTCTGTAACGTTACCTCCGGACAGGTGGAGTTTTGATGGAAGAAGATGGGGCGAATAACCAAGATAATTAATTATAAAAGTTGAAATGTTATTGTAATAGTTAATATGTACTGTTGCCGATATGCAAGGCAGCACTAAATTCCCATATTTTTGAATAGAGGTAACATTAGGTGTGACGTTCTCTCCATACAGCGCTAAACCGTTCCTAGCACCTGAAGTCAGAAAGCAGTTTTTGCTAGGTTACATTAACTGATGTCACGAGCAAATATTCTTTACCTGAGTGTTGTTTCAAGGCAACTTAAAACCAGGTTTACTAGACATTGTATGCCGATGTATAACTGAAACGGTACAGATTTTACCTGGGCTGTCAACCCCAGCCAATAATAACGCAGTATTCATCCAGAATCTGGCCAATAGCTAATAAAGGTTAGCTCCGGTCCTTATCTCTGATTGGCTTAGTCGCGTTCGGAGTCGTTGTAAAAAAGACAGCATAACAGTTCATTTCAATGTCAATCATGTAATAATATATGAACACACTTGGGACCGTATAACGTTGTTTCAAATAGTAATGCCCTCACCAAAAATTACCTTTCATAGTTTAATTAGTTTAAACATAATTGATTCAAAAAATAAAATATTTCTTCAATAATTGTGTCCTTTTTATTACAAAGGTGTGCCTGTTACCAGTTCTAAAATTACTGTAAACCATGAACTTGTGTCTTAAAAAAAAAAAATTACTTAAATATTAGACAAAAAAATACATGAGAATAGAATAAAAAATTGATCATTTCTCAATGGAATTCCAGTTGGTGGTTTGCAATACATCTAAATGAATAAATCTAGTAATCTCAGAAAGGTGTAAGTAACATTATCCGAGTATAAATACATACATCTAATACCTTAGAAAGAGCTAGTAATACGTCTAATAATAATTGGTGATCATGAAGCATCAGCTCCTTTTGTATTTACTGTATTTTTGTATTTAGCACATTCTTAGATGTAAATGTATAATTTACAGGTTAAGTAAGGTTTAGTTATAAATGTATACATTATTAAGTTTAAGTAATTGGGTTAGTAATCTTAGATATAAAGGTATAAGTCTTACCTTATCAGTAACAGCTATAGGGTTAGCACTAATTAGCATGCATGGCTTGCAGGCTTGTATTTATACCGAAAATCACAGATAGAAAGAAATAATAGCTCAATCAGGGTGCCTTGGAAAGTCTCTTAAAAGGACACTCCACCATTTTTCAACCCTATCTCCATCAAGCAGTTCCCACTAGACTAGTAGTTATAGATGGTACTGTTTTTGTCTACTCTTTCTGTGTCTCGGAGAAAAGCTGTTTGAAGATCCAAAAATCAGCCCAACATGTTTCTCGTGATCAAAAAATAGAAAAAATCAAACGCATTTTTCTGTATTGTAAACGAAAAGACCCCGAAATATGTATGGGGCCCAGGTTTAAAAATACTGGAATTACCCTTGAACTTTAGTAACTTAACCAACAATCCATCACTTGGTACTTCATTATCCACAATAACAAGTTTAATAGCTAGCCGAATACCTGAGAAGGATGTTGTTGCTCTCCATGTTCCCACGTAAATGACGATGTGCATGCCTTCAGTCAGGGAAGTAAACACAGCGCTTACCAATGACGCATTTGTCCCAGTGACCAATAAAGTCGCCCCCTTCCCTTCAACCTGCCTCCACGTCAAAATCATGACAAAACCCCAAGCGTGAGCAAAACAGAATCGTAATCGTAAAAAATGAAATCGTACTCGTAAAAAATGAAATTGTAAACATGAGTGAGAAAAAATAATTGCAATTTTATTATTTACATTTATGAACATAACTTTTTCGTTTACAATACAGAAAAATGCGTTTGATTTTATTTATTTTTTGATCACGAGAAACATTTCCACATCTACGCCTGCGATTCTTTTTCCTACGC
>CABFOQ010008446.1:2701-24992 GCA_900660455.1 Gephyroberyx darwinii
CAGAGACTTTTTTTTTTTTTTTTTTTTTGGAAACGCTTGATCAGCACTGTAGTGAGGGATCAAAACCTTTTTTTTTCCTGTAAAAAAAAAAAAGTCCATATTTCTAAGGGTTGTCTGGAGGATTTGTGTATATATATATTTTAAAATATGAAATTGTTTTGAGATTATTCCTTTTTTTTTTTCTTCCAACCACCATACTGTTTCCAAATCCACCATGTCAGTTGAAATTGATGAAAGCAGAACTGCTTAATTGGGTTCTAGATTTGATTAATTAAATATGTTTCTCATGGATTGCATGTCATTGTTTTCTTGTGCTACAGTTATAAACAAAAACTTGATTTTAATAACTTAAGTGTAATTTTTTTCACTCCAAATGCTATTAAAGAGGCTGTGTCCCTTCAAACATTATGTAGGTGTCTCAGCTTCATATTTTTAGGCCTTCATAGAGGAGAGTTAAAGGAATAATCCAACGTGGAACCAATTTCAGTACGGTTCAGTACGATTAGCAACACTTAGCAAACGTGCAACAGTGACATCAATATAGTCGACATTCAAGTTTCCACATGTGCACCATCAAAGCATCAAACTGTACTGAGATGAATCTCATCACTATGGTAGATTTGTCAACTCTGCCTGTTTTATTGTACGTTTTTCATCAGGTACTTGTCACATTATGGGAAAAAGAGTATAAACTTCTCAACAAAATCTGTTGCTTTGTTTAGTTGATATAAGACGTGCTGCAATTTAAAAGGCTTGCATGCATTTGAACTTCCAGGATTCATATTAGTTCATATTAGTTAGAGCAACACAAGTTGTTTAACTGTACCAATGACTGTTTAACCCGGTCGCCACAGGGAGTGTCTCCAGCTGCCGTCAAGATGCTTTTGCATTCTGATTTGTTCCCTTTCTTCCATCCACTTGCAACCATGTAGTTATGAAATCTCAGATCATGCATACCTAAGTCCATGGAAATGAATGTGGGCGTGTGCCATCGCCAGCATCTCAGAACTTTATTAAAGGCAGAAGCAGATCCCGTTACAGTCTACATCAGATAAATACGACAATGAAGCATTTCCTTGTTTCTCTGTATCTACTGGGATCTCTTCGGCATACGGTGCCTGAATGTGCCGTTCCTGCCTCCGAGTTTCGGCTGCAAGGAGGTTATTTGCTGGGTGGACTTTTTGATGTTCATCATGCCAGAGGCCCAGTTGTTCATGACAGACCGGTGGCTATTGACTGCTCCAGGTGAGCCATATATCAATTGGGGTGGTTGCCTTGCCATATTAGTTTTTTATCTTAAAAAGCCTTGTCTCAACATTTTCACCTCACTCACTCCAATTCATTATTTTCTACATTGTAAATTGTCTGTATAAATGGACCCAGTCTGTTTTTTTCCCATGGAATCTGGTTTTTACATCCCATCCAAGATCAGGTCACAAGATTGATTGATTGATTATTTGTTATGGCCCGATTACCCTTGAGTCGTCTTTGCAAATGGTTGTACCTAAAGCAGTGTACTGGAGCTGCAAAATTGATGTAGTGACATTGTTTTTATGCCACCGTGAAGTGGAAAACAAAAACTTGAAAGCTTATTGTAAAACCCATTCACCTGCTCTCCCTGTCTCTCTCTGTCTACAGTCAGCAGTTCACTCTGTCGAGTTATCGGATGTTTCAGGTGATGAGGTTCTCCATAGAGGAAATCAATAACTCCACCGCCCTCCTGCCAAACGTATCACTTGGTTATGAGATATTTGACCACTGCTCAGATACTCTCAGTTTCCCAGGTGTTTTGAACCTCATGTCGATCAACGGCTCGATTCATCTGCAGGAAGATGTTAATGAGTATCTGTCCAAAGTGATGGCAGTGGTCGGTCCTTTTGGGAGCACCGAGACCCTGACGGTGGCCCCGCTGTTCATGATGAACCTCATTCCTATGGTACGTTTGTCAAGCTTTCTACTTTATTGTATTTTTCTAAACGTAGTCCCAGTGAGTGGAATTTGGTAAAATTGGCAAATTAGCAATACTGCAATTTATCTTCTCAAAAAAAAAAAAGCTAACCTTGAAGAACATCACGGCCCCCAAACTCCATCAAATGTCATTTGCTGGTTGTATTATAGTGACATCTTAGTCTTCAAATTGTATGATTATGACATTGGTAGAGGAATAACATGAAGGAAAATTGACGTTTAGATTAGATGAGAATAAGTGAGAATGGGAGAGGGGCCAGTGTTGTGGATTAGCCACTGAATGCATGGACACTATTTTGTGTATTTTGGAATATGTGTGTGTATATTTATGTGCATATTTTGAATATGTAGTATCATGGTTATTGAATGTATCTCAGTTCAATCTCAATCCAACTGACCGACCACTACTGAATCCCAGGTGGATCAGACCAGCTCAGAGAACAATGTAAATATATTTTTTTTAATTAAAGTTGACAGCCAGGTTAAAGTGGAAATCCACACTTTGGAAATCCACAAGATTCTCATTTTGTTGATTTAGTCTCCATCTTTGTTGCTAAGCGCTCATCGCTGTGGTGTTTCTACACTGCTCTTCGCAGAGATCACCTGTCAATCAAACAGTGTGTCCAGTACTGTGACGTCTTTCTCCTTGGATTTTCTGTTGAGTTTGAGTTTCTGTAGGTGGCGCTCTTTTCTTTGTCTGTTCAGCCATGGTGGCTATCGCTGCTCATGCTAACTACCCAGTTCTTCTTCTGTTTATTCCAAACAAACCACTGTTGCTGCTGCCAAAAACATAAAACGCATAACTTCCTGTGCGGCAGAGGATTTTATCCGGCAAAGACCTACCTGACACCGGGTGTTTACAACAAATGTAAAAACTTTCATGATCTGGCCATAGGTTGAATCACTATTGTCTTATATAATTTGGTGATAGAGAGTAGCAAAACGTACTGATTATTACTTTAGTATATTGCCAAGCTTGCCTTTACATTGAAGTATTTTATTGCCACCTAAAATGTTAACACCTCTATCACTCTTTTTACAGGTCAATTATGGATCTGCAAGTTCTGTCCTTACAAACAAACAGAGATATCCTTCTTTTCTACGAACAGTACATTCCAATAAAGACATAATGAAGCTGATTGTTCACATCCTGCAGCACTTCGACTGGCGTTGGGTTGCTTTCCTCAAAAGTAATGACGCTTATGGCAAAGATGGCCTGGAGTTGTTCAAAAGCAATATCAAAAACACCGAGATCTGCTTGGCATACACCGAAGAACTCAACCACAATTCAGATTACTTCCAAATGTTCAAAGAGATTGAGGCACTGAAAATATCTACCATTATTGTTTTTTCCCTTGGGAGGTATGCCGAGGCTCTTATTCACGCAGCAATAACGTTTAAAGTGAGCAACAAGGTGTGGATAGCGGGGGACTCGTGGTCTTTAAACAAGAAGCTCTCCAAGCATGAAGGCATCCAAACTATTGGAACTATACTCGGGGTTGCCGAGGCAGTGGAGCAGATACCTGGTTTTCATGATTTTATCTATTCTTCTAAAGGCCAGAGGAAATGTGACAGTGCAGGACAGGAGGTGTTTTGTAATCAAGTTTGCAACTGCAGTAACCTGAGTCCAGAAGAAATCATCGCTGAGAACCCGTCTTATTCTTTCCCTGTTTACTCTGCGGTGTATGCTATCGCTCACGCCTTACACAATGTGCTGCAATGCCAAGTTGGCAAATGCCGTGACAATATTACAGTGTATCCTTACATGGTGAGCATACAGCTAGTTGGAGAATGTATTTAACCATCTGAAGTTTGTTTAGGGTCACGTGTTCCTTCTGGCTTGGAGTTCATTTGCCTTTTTGAATTTTTGTAATCCATCATAACTAGAAATACTGGTCCTGTTTGCTTCACAGTTAGCAAACATAACAAATGTAAACTGCCTTGGAATCAAAACCCCAGACAAGAAAAGGATATTTATTCAATCCAATAAATCATTCTGTAAAACTGGTGGGGTGACAGTGCTGCAACAGGGGGCGCCATACTGCAGTAGTATTGCTCATCACTTCTACTCTGTGTACCTTCTTCAGGTTCTAGCACAACTGAAGAAGTCAAACTTCACACTTTTAAATAAGAGTATCCAGTTTGATGAGAACGGAGACCCCATGTATGGTTCCTATTCTATTGTTTTCTGGAACAGTGGTCACATAGAAGAGATCGGCTTACATGAACATGATCCATTGGGGTCGTTAGCCATCAACAATACCAGAATTCAGTGGCACACAAATGGAACAGTAAGTTGTTTTTTTTTCCTAATTATAACTTATATATACATTTATTGATCCCCATAGTGAGATTGTCTTTTTGTCTTCCCACTTTGCAGGGACGTTAGGGTCAGATACAGAACAAGGCAGATGCTTGCTAACACGGCTAGGTCAGGCTAAGTCAAATGTTGCAGAGGTGCCAGGCCATCTACAGCTAGATGGATAGATAGATAGATAGGTAGATAGATAGATACCACCACTTCCCCCATCATTGCCAGCACTGTTTACTGCACTTTCTTGTTATTGGATGCTAAATGATTGTCTTGTGCAGGTCCCTGTTTCAGAGTGTTCTCCAGAATGTGCTGCAGGATATGTAAGGAAGCAAGATGGAATCCATAAATGCTGCTTCAATTGTGAAATCTGTCTGAATGGAACTTATGTGAACAGCACAGGTAAAATATCACACATTACAGTAAGATAAAGGAGAATACCACTGTTTTTTGGTATGCCTAGTTCTTATTGTTTGTGAGGTGATTGGAGGAGGGCTTTAACTGTGATCTACTCTCAACCTGACCGTAATGGTGAACCAATTTGTTCTCATCAGTGTGTGTCTGTTCTCCCCAAATGCTACATATAACTTTAGCTTATTTAAGAGCAACCACAGCAAATGTGCCATCAACTAAAAGTTCATCCTGTAAAGAAAATATCCCACTGCCTTCTCGGCCATCTGATCTATTTTCACTCAAAGGGAATTTTCCGGAGACTAAGCTGAAATGTATCTCTATCTCTCCTGTCAAATAGATAATCCCTACGAGTGCATCAACTGCAAGGAGACAGAATGGTCTGAAAAGGGAAGTACATCATGCACCCTGCGGTCAGTGGAGTACGTCCCTTTCACAGATGGAGTGGCTATATTGATCATGGTAGCAACCTGGGTCTTGGTGGGCCTTTCGGTAGCAACGGCCATTCTCTTTGCCACCAACTACAACACGCCTGTTGTCAAATCTGCTGGAGGGCTGATGTGCTTCCTCATTTTGGGCTGCTTAAGTCTGTCTAGTCTCAGCGTGTTCTTTTACTTTGGTAAGCCAACAATGCCCTGTTGTATCTTGAGGTATTTTCCTTTTCTGTTGTTCTACACTGCCTGTCTAGCATGCTTCGTGGTGCGCTCTTTTCAAATTGTTTGCGTCTTCAAAATGGCTGCTAAGTTCCCCAAGCTCCATGGTTGGTGGATGAAATACAACGGCCAGTGGCTGCTCATCACAGGAGCATTTGTTACCCAAGCACTGGTACTCACTATCGGGTATGCTTCTAAACCCCCTAAGCCCTACAATGACACATTTTGGTACCCAGACAAAATCATACTGGGCTGTGCTGGTAATACTAGAGCATTCTTTGTTTCCGTGGTGTTGCTTGGGTTCTTGTGTTTCCTTTGCTTTATCTTTTCCTACATGGGAAAAGATCTTCCCAAAAACTACAATGAGGCCAAAGCAATAACCTTCTGCCTGATGCTGCTGATCCTCACCTGGATCATCTTTTCCACTGAGTACTTGCTGTACCACGGCAAGTACATCCAAACCTTTAACGCACTGGCTGTGCTCTCCAGTCTCTACTCCTTTCTGCTCTGGTATTTTCTCCCCAAATGCTACATCATCATTTTTCAGCCCCACAAAAACACACAGCAGTACTTCCAAGGTCTCATTCAGAGTTATACCAAAAACATTAGCAAGTAGCAGGCAGCCTCCAGTATGTGTCACTGCAGACAAAGAAATTCATCTGCTTCAGGCTTTCTGTACACTTTACATTTTAATGATTTGGGTTTTTAAAATATATAGTTTGGTTCCAAAAGTTGAAAATCAATATTTTTTAGATGTATTTTTTTTTTTGTTGTTAATTTGTTTTTTGGAGGATTTATTGACAAGCATAATTTCAAAATGACTTCAGAGACTGTCTGCAACCTTTCTTGGTCGTGAACAGAAACTTTCACCAAAGGTTCTGGAGAGTTGCATTTATATATCTGAGACCTCTGAGTCATGGTACAACGGGTACAACGGTCCAAACTCAGTAATGGAGGGCGGTGGATACTGTCATGGGTTTCCTTCAAATGATGTATTAGCCAATTAGTCATAAAATTCAAAATAAGATTGGATGAAATGATATATTATTTCTCTCCTTGCTAGACAACAATTATACCATCTAATGTCTACACACCAAAAACGAATTCTCCAGGAGAGGATTTAAAAAATAAATTATTTGCTCAGCTCTTATTTCAGAACAGATCATGTGTTTATAATACATGCTCATCCCCTGGTGCCAGAAATGTACATATGCTACTGCCTGAGCACTTTTGTATTAATTCTTGCAGTCCTAGAATCCTTAGTTTTAAACATAATTACAGCTAGAATGATGAACTGTGCTTGTAATGTTGGTGACATGGAGATTTAAGGTTATTCTACTGTTACATGCCAAATATACAAATGTTGACTCAAATTTCCAAGATTATGTGAATGTTTTGTATGTTGTTTTAGGGTGAATTACTGCTCTAACTTCTTATAAATGAATGTTGATTTATGTAATGGGGCATTTAATATTAAATTAAAGGGGAACAATGCTATTACACCACTGTACTAATTCAAATATTTGCATCATATATATACCAGTGCAAGTGGTTCAATAAAGACATAAAATGGAATCTGTGTGTACATATTTCCTCTCTGTTCAACAAACTTTTTGGTGTTGCTGCTGCACTGATCTCACCATATGATGGCACCACCTCGGTTTGATGGTCTGCTCAAGAGGCCTGTATGAAAAGCCTTTTTCTTCAAAGTAACTAGTTACTACAGGAACCACTTAAATATAGTCGATATACTTACTTACAAACAGCTGAGAATAAGTGTTCAATTCCTTAGAATGGAAATACTCAAGTAAAGTATCTCAAAACCAGCAAAGTACAGGAGCAAAAATAATTTCACTCAAAATCAGTCATTCATTTTTCACCTCTCCTGTTTACAGATTTCCAAGACAGATTGTCCACGAGGGACATGGCCTCTAAAGAGTCTGCATGCTCTGATTTTAGTTTTAAACACAGCCATAACACATAACAGTGTGGGAAGGATCACTGTACTGAGGTCAGATCTTCTACAGTGTGTGTGCACAGCTTTGGTCAAATAGAGAATCAACATTTTATTCATGCTAACTCATCATTCGCAGGAGTCACAAATGAAGCATGCACATCTAATTTCCCATGCCTGTATCTATGTGTTTATGTTCCTTTTGGCCACGGGGGGCGCCACAGTAGTTTACTGGTTTCACACTGGATTTACTGGATTTAAAAGCTGTTTTAGGAACAATAGGCAGCATTACAGGGCTCTGCACTCTCACTCTGAAATCTGTGGACCAGAGAGTGTTGTTTGTCCTTTAGGCTTTCAAGGGTTTTGCAAGCTGTTTGCAAAGTTGATCCGGGATGCCTCCCTTGTGTTCTGGTTTTGCACATTACCAGTGAATCTTGTGATTTTTTTTTGTTTTTTTGTTTTGTTTTTTATTGTACCTGTGATTCAGCTTGAGCAGTCCTATCTACAGATGTTGTGATTCTGTGATTCCATGGTTCTTGACATTTAACAGGTTTTTTTTGATTTATTTGTTTTTTGTTATTGATAGATGTCTGATTTTTTTGAAGGCACCATGAGGATTTGGCTATAGGGAGATGCTAACTCCCATGAGACTGGAGAATGCGCACTATTTGTTAAAACCTCCACCTCTGGAATTACAGGGACCCCTGCTGGCCTTGATAGATAGATACCAGAACGAGTTAATCCGAGTCTGACCAGGTGTTCACTGTGTTAAAGTGTGTGCCATGTGTGTATTGCTCAACATCTGCTATAGTTCCTCGTACCTGACACTCGCACTCTCAGTTACAGGTGCTTTTAGTGTGGCTTTGACAAGTTTCTTCCCACTGACTGGCCAGGAAGGCCACCGTGATGCTGACAGTCAACCACTTTCCTCCCCATTTGAAAGTCAAACTTCCAAAACTGGGTAGCTCAGTGGAGCTGGGGTGCCCCACGTAGTGAAACGGAAAGGGCCTTGCCACGGGGGGTATGTGTGACTATTCCAGAGGGTAAATTGCCATTTTGTTGCGGCTATTCAGTTTCCTGGCAGGGAGAAGGGGAGGATGGACCGTGAAACTAGGAACGAATCGGTAAATAGTGTCACTTAGCGAGGCATATGGCGCGCTTGGGAAGCCGGACGCTGACACCAACAAATTGACGATTTCATACCAATTTCAGAGTTACATACGCCACACACGTAGCGCTCCGAGTTTCAGTGTTTTCATCCATTAATTCAGTGTTTAAGCTTTGCGCAGCCTGTATTAAGTGGTACACTGGGGTGATCCAAATAAATAGACACGTTGCACGATTAGACATAAGGTAGGTAATGTAGTAGCCTAAATAAGACATTTTAAAAGATGAGTCCAAAACTGTCATTTTTTAAAATATATTGATGAATCTTATCTAACATATATACCTATTTTATTTTTAAAATAAATTGGTCTTTTGTTGGAATCTATAGGCACCGACTGCATTGCTATGTGCTGAGAGGACACATATTTCTGTTTTACAAAATATGGAGCGAGGAGAATCGCAGGAACGCCCCGCGGCTTTTCACTTGTACCATCCAATTTTCCACTTTTGCCAGATAAAGGGGAAAGCCTGGGAAAAACTGGACCGGCAACTGGTCCTTCTTTTAGCAGCCAAAGCAAAAACAAAACGCATCTGAGTAGGAGCTCTTACTTCTGGTGGCCATATGGGTGTTTGTCTTCTGAATCAATAGGCATTTAGGCCTCCAGACCACTGCGCATGGCCCGCATGCTGCTGACTGAGCCTTACACTACATATTACTCTCCTAATATCAAATAAGATCAGTTAGGTCCATTCACTCAATGTCTCCATTTAATAAACACGTTTGAATACACAGGTTATTGTTTGATGACACCTGCAGTTTAGCTGAAATACTATAAAGTATACTATAAAAACCTATAAAAGGAGGTTCTCTTAGTATATCGGTTTGATCATTAACAAAGCGAGTGCTTAACACCAAATGAATTCAACATTAACTGGGCTTAAATGCATTTACATCAACTCATTGTCAGTACAGTCGGCCCCGTTTCAACCCACTGACAATAAGCGGGAGTTAATTTTTAGTCAGTGGCTTTTTCTTTAAAACCAACAGTATTCTACAGCGGCTGGACGCCATTGCGCTCCTCGCCAATGTTTTCTGAGCTCTGGGCAAAAATCAGAATGGACTAAACTTAGACCAGATAACTTTTTGAAGCTTGATTGTAATGAAATATGGGGCCGCGTTACTTAAGATGACAACGCTGACCAATAACAGCAACCTACAGGAAAGGGTGATAGGCATAGCAGTCAGCCAGTCAGTCCTGAGGTGAAGTGGAAGGTTTTCTCTGTCATTTTCCAATATGCTTCTAATCTCAAATGAAACGCTTATATTTCCATAAACCCGTGACTGTTGTTTTACGCAGGCGCAAAGGCAGCGTGCTAAAGAAAAGTTGCTTCTTTATTCTCATTCAAATCTGTTTGAAGTGCTCCAGAGTAAATGGCAGATGTTTTGCAATTCAAGGCGCATCAATACCCATGCGCTTTAGTGTTTAACAATGGCGCTCCTCTTTTGTTCGGCTCTTGTGTCTTTCAGTGAGAGGCGGACAAAGGCTTCATCCTCCAGCGAGTTATAAAGTTACTTTCCAGTCAGTTCATTTCGGCCCTTGAGAAAACCCTAAGCGATGTTAATGTGCACCTCTGGTCTTTTCAGGCGGTAACCCCGGCACACACAGGCAAACAGCAGCCATTGTATCCCCAAACCAAAGTACGAAGTCTTAAATAACCTGAAGACCAGTCTATAGAAATTCATGATGCTATTTCTATTTGATGTTAGATCAGAGCTTCGTCAGCAGGTCCGTCGCGTGGCTTTCTAACAAATCCACTCGGTATTTCTAATATTTTCCCAGTGCACCTGTCCGTGTACCTGTTGCCTTTACGCTGCCCTTGCTGCTCACAATAAACGTTTTGGTCACACCAGTTCTCCCTTAGGTCCGTCTGAATAGAAGGCGGTACCTCGATTTGCTCCGCTTATGTAAAAATACCTCTTTAACAGCAGACATTTTAGCAATGGATGTGTTCTGTATTGACATATAGAAACCACATATGTGCAAATCTTCCATAGGTATGTCGACATAGATGGTCACTTTCATATATGTTCTGCACTTGTATGGTAAATACAGTTAACATGCAATATTGCTATACATTTCTCAATCTATTTACTGATATATCAAAATATATGTGTTCATTTTGAAATGGTTTGCCAGAATGTATTGTTCTGGAATATATGTAGCTATATTGTGAAATATATGCCAGGGAGTTCCATCTCCCAGTGTTGCATTGAATATACCTATAATCTTCCTGTACCCAACCAAGTATTAACAAGAAGTAAAGTATAAGATTCAGGTATCAGCCTGTCTGAAATCCCAATAGCCTACCGTTTGGTATAATGTAACCATTGGCTTGCTAATGTCTCCCAGTTTCCCTTCAGGAGGAAAATAGTTTATTGCAGTAATTGTATAATTGCTTCACTAATTGTTGTTAACAAGTCCCCCAATAGTCCAATTATTACAGCAGCTTTGTCAGGTGGCCGCCGGCGGGCATCCATGACAAAAGCCCGCCAGGGTTAATGAATGAATGAATGAATGACCCGGGGCTGAAAAGTGAAGGTGGAGAGAGAGCCCGGGCCTTTTTATAAACATACACTTAACTTGTCATTTAATGGCATTGGCATTATCATGTCCAATTGGGACACAAGTTTCGCGTTGCGCTATTCTCATGGATAGATGATGAGTGGTGAAGTGGTTTCTGGGGGGAAACATTTTTAAAGCCTTGCTGCATTCCTTCACTGTGGAGGTTTCCTGCAACCACAGGCGCTATTTTATTTTGATAAGACCACCACAACAAATCCCTTTCATTTAGCAAATGTCTGTTCTCATCTCGACCTCACAGGGTTTAACCAACGCTAATTGAAATTATACCGCGTAATCAGCGGTGAAATGGCCCAGAATACCAAGACAAGCTGGTGCTGTGATGCCACTCCACGGTCCCGTGTTAAAGCCAAGCGTGAAAACGCAGATAATGTTGCACGCAGAGGACAAAAGACACGAGGAGAGTTCACTTCCACCAGAGTACCGCGGTCGGATTTCATACTCATTAAACGCTTCAGAATATAGCACCGAAATAGTGACACGCAATTTTGCGGTACATTTTACGCAATTAGCGCACTTCTGACACAACCCAGTCCTATGTTTCAAATGTTAGCGAATTATCAGTTAGGGTTACAAGCTGTGGGGTGAAAACTATGGAAGATATATGATATAAAAGACATTTATATCAATAATAATGGGTTTGTATTGTAACTCTAAAAGCAATTTAACCATTTCAAAAATAAATCTTGTTGCTTTGTATGTTGGCAATTAAAACTTAACTCTGTCTCATTTTATGCTTTCAAATCTGAGTCTGAGAGGCCACAGCAACGCAGGTATGTAGTTTATCTTGTCTGCTGCTGAACAGACCATGTGGCTTCAGTGTAGAAGTGGAGGGAATCTGTGCTGCCCACACTTTAGTGGTCACGAAGCAGACGAAAAGAAAAGATCAATGGCCCATGACTATAAACTGGCCTCTTTTCATGGCACTGCCCCCAGACTGAATACACCGAGACAAACCCTTCTCCCTTCCCCGGGCCTCGGTTGTCATTTTAACACACCATTGTGTGTTGGATCAAACCGGAGGAGACTTGGGCAACTGAAACACCTGAAAGCTTCTCTCAGCCTGTCGCGTGTCTTTTAAAAAGTCTAATCATGTCCATGTTTCTCTCCTCTGTTTCTGAAATGTCTCAAATATATAACATGTCCTTTAGGCACATCAACGGGGCAAATTCTCTTTTCACCACTTCCTAAAATAAGCTCAACTTGCTCCTATATGAACGAACACCTGTTTCTGGGACCTTCTCATCCAGCAACATTTGGTTTTCAGGTGGTCTGTGTGTGTGCGCACAAGATGCGCAGTGGCCTGCAGTTCGCCCATATTCTCCACATTGTTTCAGCTGGTATGACTTTCCCAAGCCTTCGTCCTTTTGACGGAGCAGTGTGGAGAATCGGGAGGCGAGGAAGCGAGGACAGGGGGCGGCCCTGCGATTCTCCTCGGTGCCTCACCGCGCCTGGTATGAAGACAAAAACTGGAGATGCACAATAGCCGAACAACACAACGGTGTGCACAATTTTTCACCATCTCTTACCATCTCTTACAATTTTTCACCATCTCTTACGAAAAGCGTTTCAGCTTTGAAGGTGTGAAAGGACAGCGTCCTTGCACATATTGCCCGTGAGGTGTTATAACCTATTCTGTGGTGACTTTTAGGAGTCGGTGGCAGTTTTCCTACATTTGGCGACCAGAAAATCGAAATGTTGTGGAGACACGCAGGGAATTACCACGGTGCTGCCTTCAGCCTTGTGGCGTGAAACTCACATATAAAAGAATGAATAACACGAGTTAGTACGAGTCCCCAAACCGCTCACCAGGCATTACCATTACGATTACCCATTATGTTTTTGATTTTTACGCTTCTCTTTAAAAAAAAAACGCCACACACGTCGGTGTCTCTTGGGTGTTTCTCTCTAATAATAAAGCATTCATTACACATGATATAGTTAGACTTAAATCATATATATTTTTGTAAAATCAATCTCTCAGATCCATATCATATTCATCATATTTGACAAATTATTCTCCACAACACAGGAAGCTGATCAGTGACAGGCTGCTGGGCCAGGCTGTTAAAAACTTTTAACAAAACAAAACCAAAAGAACCAAAACAAAAAATTGGACCTGATTATGTCATTACATATCCAAATAAAGAGATACTTGTTGAACAATATTATAAAAATTCTAATATATTTTTATATTAAATATTTCAATATTAAGTGGACTCCAATCAGGCTATATGGTTTTGTATTTTCAGTAAAATTTCCAGATTTTTTTTCTTAAATTACTAAATAGATCCCCTTAAGAGCTTTCATTATATATATATATATATATCAAAAAAAGGCAGCAAAGTGAGATATATTTATATATATGTATATACATCAGATAAAAAAAAGGTCATTTAGGTTTACATTTCATCAGACTGAGAACGGGTTCGCAATGGTAAACCATTTACTTATTTAAAAAATGTCTTTGGTGAATTTGAGCCTTTGGTTGGTTTTGGCTGATAAATGACGCCAGTGTTGCTCATTTGAGCGCAAGACACCGGCAGGACTGTTTGGCATTGAGATGTTAAGTGGGTGTCTCTATATAAACCCATTCGGGGTCACAACTCCTTCACTCGCGCCTGAGAGGGAAAGAGATTAACTTCAAGGAAACCGGAGTAAGGCCGCAACAAAGAATGGTGGCGACATCAGACTGCGCAGTAAAATCCAATCCCCTTGCTGGAAATAAGGTGTGTAGAGAAGGAATCTGAGTTGTCCATAGAAGGTCAAATACTACGATTTATGAAAACTTAGTGGACTGTACTGGATGTTTATTTTCACCTCTTTTGTTTACAGGTATCCAAACCACTCATGGAAAAGAAACGAAGAGCCCGCATAAACAAGTCTTTGGACCAGTTAAAAACTCTTCTGGAGAGCTATTACACCAACAATGTAAGCGGAGGAGGCTGTCGTTTTATAATTTAGAATAAAAATGCCATATCTCATTTAGGGAATTTAATGATGATAATGATTGTTAATTGCTCAATGTATTCTCCTCATCCAGATTAGAAAGCGCAAATTGGAGAAGGCCGACATTTTGGAGCTCACTGTGAAACATCTCAGGAACCTCCAGAAGATTCAGAGCAGTGAGTTATAACTTCGCTTTTAAAGCACCATTGACATTCAAACCTGTTTTTGTACCTTTATATGTGTTCTTGGATGTTTTACGCGCGGTGTTTCTCAGCTTTTAATGTCCTTGCACTGGTTTCAGGCACTACCACGGCCTCCGACGTCTCTGACTACCAAGCAGGCTTCCGCAGTTGCCTGGCAAGCGTCAACCAGTACTTGTTGATGTCAGACAACGTAACTGGGAGCGACCGCTGGGTGTTATCGCAGCTCTCCGGTAAGCTGTGTTGCTCTCGGGGGCGCATGGAAGTCTCCAGCACCTTGGACAGCGACCCGGGACAGGCTGAGGCGCAGGAGGCGGCGATGCAGCGACTTCTTCCACCCACAGCTGGACCCGAAGCGAGAAAAACACCCAGACACAGAGCACTCAAACCGGCCGGCACAGACCGCACTGCCCGCACGTCCTTTTCTCCGCCGACTCAAGTTGAAGCGGAACAGCTGTCTTCCTTATCCAAACAAGCCCTGATCGTCTCAGCACCAACACAAAACACTCAAGAAAACACAAGTTCCAGTGTGTGTCACAGGAATAAGTTTCACTCTGTCAGTCAGAGCAGGAATGATGTTATAAGCACTCTCCACAACGTTTGGCGGCCTTGGTAGATTTGTTCAAGAACTGTAGGTAGATCGAAATGATAACCTGATTGAATGTTTTGTACACTTGCACTGTATAGATTTACACTATATGTTATTACTTGCATTTAAATGTTTTATTTTCTCAATAAAATTTCCAAAAGAAAAAATATGTCGTCTTGTTTGTCACAGCTCAAGATATATCTTAAGGGGTTATCCATAACTCAGATACAAAACAATTGGTAGCCCCTGGGGAAGGGTGATAGTGAGTGATAGCTGACTGTGTGTTTTAGAATCAATATCTTTGCTGGGAGCATGCAATCCCCCAGAAACCTTCCAGAAGTTTTAGGGGGGATACGAAATGGTGTTGCAGATCTTCGTTGTCCTGGAGAATGTGCACATCCCACCACTGTGCAGTGTGGTCGGGCCGATTCATTTGGTTAATGGATTTTAAATGGAATGTATGTATTGTTCACACAAGTCCCTCCAGCATCATAGCCGGAGGGAAACGGTCTGGGTTAAGCCCAATAAAAACAGTGATCACTCTCTGCAACGTTTGTGAAATACTACTTAAATATCTTGTTTTTTGTTTGGTATGAACAAGGCTGAAGTCACTTAGCCTCATAGGCATGGTGTTGAAATTTAACTTGGATTTTATAATATAAAGCTATATAGGATCTTCAGAATTTGCTAAACTGATGATCCGCGTTGAGGAAGAGGAAGTATTTGTGCCATATTTCCAAACATAATTCATCTAACAAAACAGCATTTCGTTCACAACATGATGTTTCTATTATCCATAAAATGCATCGAGCTCTATAGTAAGTGCATTCAGGAGGAGATTCAAGAGACTAGGGGGTTGACAACGCCCGTGTCAGTTCTTCCATTCTTCTCCGGTTTTACGCATAAGTACCGAAACAGTGGCGCGCAAATTAGATGATTGTCGGACAGCGCAACAATTTTCTGCTACTAATTACATACACACTCTCTGTCGGCTCGGGACTCCCCACGTTATTCTAGCTGATTGAGATAGTAACAACTTGTACAAACTGTCATGGACCAAGACAAATGATGGTGATGCAATCTACTTTCTTGTCGAGATGGAAATTAAAAGGCCTGCTTGTTTTTTTGTTCTGCATCTGTAAGTGTCATTTATTACTCATTACTCCATAACCATTTCAAAAGTAACCGCATTACATTACTAATTACTCCCTGGGAGCACTAATTCGTTACATTAGTCTCTTCCGTTACACACCCAAAATTGGCTCCTTTATAAAAAGTCACCTGCCTCTTTCTGTGAATGATCAAGGGAACCGAATAACGTTGATGTCCATTGTCAATAAAATAAAGTTGTGGGAATAATTTCATTATTATAAAGTATATGGATATCATATAATGATGTAGGGAATGGGATGGGGTATAGTTTTTGACATAACGTCGTATTTAATGCTTGGTTAATGTAATATTATTGAAATTGAAATAGCAATTCGTTACACTACTCGCTTCTGGGGCTAAGTGATGTAATTAGGCTGTTGTAACTCGTTACTCACTATACGCGTTACCACCCAACGCTGTCTACACTGAGCTTTCTTCACAGCCCACTTTTCTTCCGCTGCTTTCTTATGTTGGGAGGTCTGTAGTGTCATAAAGTGTCTCTCGGCGCTGCGGAGGATGGCACCTTGCAGCGAGGAGAATCGCTGAAACGCCCACGGCTCTTTCAGCCGGGTGCGGATGTTGAAAAGGCTCCGGTACCCCGAGGAGGAAGGTGCCTCATGTGCACGAATACACCCTGCCTGGTTGAAAATAAGAACCGAGCTCACAGCACCCCACGGCCCCTTTTGGAAAGTGTTTGTTATCCCAACTAAAACCACAACTTTTTAGTAGGGCCTGTAAATCTCAATGCTCTCTTCCCACAAAGTCAAAGCTGCTCGTTTGATGAGCCGAACAGGCCCACGCCTCAAGAAGAGTTTGTTTTATCCAAGAAAGGAAAGGCCACGTGACTTCCACACTGAATGCCCTTCAACTTTTTTTCTAAGAATTTCTATGAACTCTTCTCAGTATTGTTTAAGTAACCTAGTTTGGTTTGCACTATAATAGCGACGCATATTAGAGCTGAGAACCGAAGGGAGGGAGAGAATAAGTTATTTGCATTAGACTGGGCCCAGTCAAGCGCTCTTAAGAGAGTAGACGTGGATGAAGTGCGCTCTGGAGAAGCAGATCCCCTGTTCGCTGCTCTTTTTCTCTTGAAGAGGAGGAGGGGGGGGGTGTCCCTGCTAGTCTGACAGCAGGATCCAAATCTGTCATTTTGTTTAAACATGTATACTCTCTGTGCATGGACTCATTAGACACAGGCCCTTACAGGTACAGCTTTGCTCCCGCACAGGCATACAGGGTAGCACTGGGGTTCTATACACCGCTAGGGCAAATGTGGCTAAAAGAAAGTGTCATAATTAGGCGTAAACTTCTTATTATATGGGTTCTGGCCTTTTAGTTCCAGGCTGTTGCCCGCTAGACCTCCAGCAAAGAACCGTGTAGAGACTCACTGTGGCGGGTAACTCGGGACTCCATTCCCTGTGGACAAACTTTGACTGAGACACCTGTGCACTTTTTGTGACACATTTGTTTCTCGTAACCAGAGCTTACGAGGACAAAAATAGAATAAACTTGAGTCATGTGGTAAATATTACTAGCAACCAGTAGTGGGGAGGCGGTTCAAGGTCAAGTCCTGTGCTCTCACAGTGATTATGTACTGTATGACAGAGATGATTTCCTGCATTCTGGTGACTAATAATAAAGTATAGTACAAAAACTGCAACTGCATCTTTTAATTTATATTGGGGTAACGTATGTATTTATTTTTTAGTTACATGTAAAGAAAGTGGTCCAATCAGGTTTCTTTCAACTAAGAGACACTGCAAAAATGAAATCTGTTTTATCCTTTCAAGGTTTGATTTTAATTTATTTTTATTTCTATTTTATACATGTTTTATTGTTGAAGCGCCTTGGTACATTTGTTTTGAAAGGCGCTCTATAAATAAAGTTACATTAGTTGACCGGGAAACAGCAGCGATAATAGGCCCCTATAGGGCCTAGATTGTGTTGCTATTTTTCACAAATATAGTGAATGCGCAGACAATGAAATTTTTATCAAAATGTGGGAGAAAATCTGGACAAATGACACCACGGGAGAACACCGGGAGAGAGGAATGAAAACCATCACTTGCTGTTGGCAATTGAAGTGTGAAGTGTCGCGCTAGATAATCAAGACATAACATTATGCTTTGACAAGTGAAGCTCATAATCGGGTGTAACTGGAGGATGATGACGGTAGGGAAATCATCTTGGGTGGATGAAGGTAAAATGCTGCATAAGTCTTAGCAGAGGATGGTTTCGATCCATCGACCTCTGGGTTATGGGCCCAGCACGCTTCCGCTGCGCCACTCTGCTGCTTTATTTTTGTTGTACAATATGTGTATTTCAGGAGAGCAGTGTCTCGTCTGTATAGCGTCGTTTTTACAATCGAATGAAACGGGTAAAACACACGAAATGTTGCTTGTGGTCCGATGAGCAGGGATGTAGTGGAGGAGAAACTCACCCAAACTCAGCAAGGTTGATTCTTCTCCAACCAGGTAAGACGATGCTAACGTTAGCTACCGTTAGCCACCTACAGTCGATACTACCGGTGTTGGCCTCTAGAGGAGAGCTTTGTACAGAGAACTTCCTTTTATTCTGCAACATATCTCTCAGAGCACTGGCAGCCGCCTCCCAGCTGGTCACCATGGCAACCACCATCAACAGGTATAGATAGGGAGTTTACCCACCTTTTTAAGATGACATATTCCCAGTGCACACACCAAGTAATAGAGCTTTTAATTATATAAGAAAGAATCCGTCCATCCGTCTGTACCACCATGGTGCTCTTGAGCAAGGCACTAAACCCCTGCTGCAGAATAATAACTTTGTAAAATACATATATTGTATTTTATTTCATGGGTTGACGATATGGATAAGAGCTATATAAGTTGCAACATTTTAATAAAATTGTAATGAAGCTAACCTACTCATAGGTTAGTTATGCTTGGGGTTTACAGTAAGATAAGAGTAATATCCAGGGCTTGACATTAAAACCTTTTTTTTCCTAGAAGGAAGGGTGTTTCTGAAACTTTCATGAACAATGCAATGCTAGTTGGAGAAAATGTTTCCTTTTGTCTCAAACTTAACAAATTATAAGCATTTCATTTTTAAGTGCTGACAAGAAAGTTATGCAGAAGAACCATTTATGTTGCAATCACAATATTCAGATATGAATGCATTTTTTTAAAATCAATACTCTGTAGCCCGTGGTAAAAGCACAGCATGCAGGATAGGCAGACTCCATCCCTTGACCAGAAGCACACAGGTTGGCTAGGGCCAGCCTGAATCCCTGAAGGATCCCTGATCAAGACACCAAGCCGCTGTCTACGCCAGGGGAAGTGGCTCCGGCCTTCACCCTGAACCCTCTGACCTGTGTGGATGGGAGAAATACATGGACGTCCTGTCTCAAGGTGATATGAAAAGTAGCAGATTGTAATTAAACTGTGCAAGTTGATGCTCAGACAGAAGTCAGTGAAAACAGAAAACTGCCAAAAATGGAAGAGTGAAAACAGACAAAATCCAGATCAAGCCTGACCAATAAAAAATAAAAGGCATCTAGAGCAAAATACTCTTTAAAAAAAAGCCTCCAAACAAATTCTTCTCATGTGAATTTAATTTGAAATAGGTTAGTTGTATCTTCTTAACAAAGCCATCATCTGAACAAGAAAAACATAACATTTAACATCGTTCATATTTGACATAAATCTTTGAATATGTTACAAAATTATGTTTTGATATTGTAAACACAAAAAAATGCAAAAGTCTATGACACATAGCAAAATCTAACAGGGGAATGTGAACTTAAAATGTCCCCAAAGAAAGGTGAATTTAGGCTATCCTGTTCAACCGAATAGGTCGCCATAAGTGAGAGGTGCACTAATACATGAGAATTTAAACAGAAAATAGATTTAATGACAACAGATGAGTTTAAAAGTGTACGCCAAATGCGTGCAACTACATTACTGGGATGGTTAAGAACAAAGAAACCTTTCACAACTAATAAGGCTATCAAAGGGTTAACTGGATACTTTTCGTTTCATATTGTCATCACTCTTGATCATTTCTTTGCAAACTTACACCTAACTTGTGCAAATACATTCATGTTAAACGCTACTGTCCTCGACAGAGACCAAAGCCCAAAGGAGGCTATACTTTTATTTATCACTGGAAAAGTAAATTTTTGGGCCGCTATCAAACTTTCACTCATTTCAAAGTCAGCAAATTGTCACATGCAATTGTTGGCAAAAGTAAAAAGCTGTAATTCTAATTCAAAATTTGAGGAAGACTGGTAAACCTTGGTCCACGGCAACATTTTGTTTGTCTTTACACTTCCAAATTTACTGTTTGTAAACCTTGCTTGTAAGTCCATTCAGGGCAGTGGTTGCATGAAGGTGGGAGGGTAAAGTGAGAATTTCTCCAACAGGCCCTCGAGGGGCATCTCAATGATAATTCACTAGTTGCATTTCTGCCCTTACTTTGGGTGTAACTGATTCTGTCATGAAGAATTTTCACTGCTAATGCCGTTCTGGTGTGAATTCCTATTCCTATTCAGTATAAAAAAAATAAAACTTAATTTAACTGTATTTGTCAAACAACCTTCACTGAGGCGTGTGAATCAGGTGTTCACTGTCATCCAAATAAAATCACTCCCACAATTTCACACTCAAAACCCTCAGTATCTAAAGTTGTGTTAGACTGTTAACAGCCTTAGCATATGGTGAGATAATGTATAAAACATATCAGGTTTGCCTTTTTGTTGAAGCAGATAACTAACTTACTAGAAGTCATTACTTGGCATCTAAACTCCACTCCATACTATTCACATTGTTCCTATAATTTGTGCTAATATTTTAAAATCGTCTTGTGGAGGACGTTTAGGGGTTTGGGTATGGCAACCTGCATTTCAGTAGAGCTACATGAAGTCAGCTAAATGAAGGCTAAGATCATTGAAACTTTGCACTCTCAGATCATTTGACACCTTTTAGAGTTTTCCTCCTGGTTGGCTGTGTTCAAAATCCATGTCCTTTAATTAGTGCCTCCTAACACAACTGCTAAGAGGAGATGCAGACAACTAAGAAGTGATGTAAGACCGACATGCTCAGCTGCCAAGTGTGAAACACTGTTAGCTGCTGTAGTGGCTTGATGCATGTAAATTAATGTGTCCAATTGGGCGTGCATCAGCAGTGCCTGATGGTGACGTCTCCACAGTTGTTAACACAGATATCAAATGATTGGATCTGTAACAGGATTTGGGAGGAAACATTCCAATCGAAGTTTCGTTTAAACAAAAATAAAAGAACACCAGAACCATACATCCAACACCCTTCATATATACAACACTTGTCCACCTGTTTGAAACACTGACTTCAGAGTTTCCTTGATGTAACATCTCAATATCTCACATAGCAAATATAAAGCCATTAGGCATTGAAGAGTTTGGGATTAACACTAAACCTCTGTGTTTACAAGCCCAGTGTGTTTCAGGTGTTGTGAATCATAATAATAATAACAATAGAAAACGATGTTTTATATTGTGACCAAAATCAAACAAATATTTATTCTCTCAAAGTGTCACATCCTAAAGTCAATCTCAAGGAACATGGGCAGTATTGACCTCCTATATCTGTGGGGTAGAGTTTGGTTTAAAAACAAATGTATCCATACAACAAAACACGCACCCATTAGAGAAAAAACACAGCTTTTACAATATGAGTTTTTGAATTGGTAAGTGCAAAAAAAATACCAATGCCACGCCCCCCAACCCCTTCAACCAATTCTTTGAGCATTTTCATAGGAAACGACATCAAACAGCAAAAAACAAGGCATGGGAATGTTCACTCCATTCAAAAACACGTTATTTGTGTCAGTGTTGGAAAAAAAAGTAGCATGTCCTCAGTGGATATTTTGTGATGTGAATGTTGAATCCCAGGGCCTAACCAACCGTTTCACCAGCCTACTTACTAAATAAAGAGCAGGCCCTTCAGAAAAGTGTCCAAAGCCCCCAAGGCCATTTATATCTAAATGTACTGTAGATATTCATTGGAAACTTTGGATTATCTTGGTGTGTAGTAAAATAGATTAGTGGCGCAATTAAAAAGGCCAAATAATCCAGTATCTCATTTTCCCACAGCCCCCAATATTCCAGTGGTTTTCTAATGGTAACAATTTCAGTAATAACGTTCATATTGACAAGGATGGTTTTTTTTAGGTGGTGGAGCCTACAGAATCAGAGTGAAAGGTGATGTATCCCGAGGACGATGCCGAGGGTGTGCTTACAAAACTGTTTGTGCTTCCTTTACTCTCGACCTTGCTCATGTGCTTCTGGTGGCCCCAGTCAGCTCCAGCTCCTGCCCCGGCTCCGAGGCCTGTCCTGGGC
>CABFOQ010008448.1:3852-27042 GCA_900660455.1 Gephyroberyx darwinii
AGCACACACACACACACACACACACACACACACACACACACACACACACACACACACACACACACACACACACACACACACACACACATACACAGTAACTAGATGGCTTCTAAAGAGTGATTTGTTAGCTACTTATTGTTGTCTCATGTTTAGCCTCTGTATGTGTATATGGTAGCAGTAGAACCATGTTTTCAATCCACAGTTTGTATCTACATTAGCTTGTATCCCAGTCTAGCTGTAGGTTTCAATAGGAATTTTTAACAAGGCTTTTAGGGATAAACTACTTCACATCTGCCTAACATCGCCCAACAGTGGGCTTGGTGAACAGGGCCCACAACTGCTTTGGTGAAGTGGGTGGGAGTTGGAGAAGAGATTTAGGGGAAAATCATAACTCATTTGGTAGGGATATAAGGCTAACCTTTGGGCCAACACTCCCCGGAGAGCTCAGCTGTTGAAGAGTTTGGCATATGTGACTGCTGGTGCTGGTGTAATGTAATTCAGAACTCTTTGAATGAATAAATCTACTCACTTAGATCTTCCCTTGAGAGCATATGCGGTGAAGGGGAAAAAAGCAAAGGAAATAAAAGACAGGGACAGAAAAATAAGAGGGAGGACAGGAAGAGAGGCTATCTGAGAGCTTAGAGGTTGTGTAAGCTTTCTGCAGGGAAGTAGCTCATAGACACCACTAAAACCTCACAACTGGTGGTCTAGCCCATTTTTCTAGCTTTCACATGTGGAGAAATGGAGGAAATGACCCATGTTGGCAATAAAGAAGAAGTCCATTCTGCTAAATTTGATTCTAGCTCCATTCTGGGACCTTGTGCATGAGTCCAGGTCCAGGTCCAGGTCTGCCTCAGAGTTGTGATGGCACAACCCAGGGGTTGGGGCACAGGGGCTGGGCTAGCCCTCCTTCTTGTTAGCCAGGCCTCATGTGAGCACCAGACCCTATCCTCAGGCCCAGGGTACTCCCGACAACTTAATTAGAGCCAGATATTTTCAAAAGCAGTGCTATTTTCTGCCAGTGTCCAATATTAAAGTGATTTATGACTCTCGCTCTCTCTATTTGAACATTAAGTTTTACATTTATGGCGGTGGTCCCGACAGATCAGATTCCTGATCAAGATCTGAGAGGACATTTTTATTAACAGGACACCAGACCGCCGAATAAATATCCTGGTCTTTTGGAATGAACGTGCTTTAATTACTTTCATGTTCAATTTGTTGAAACCTGGAATACAAAAACATGACTTTCGGATACTGCTTTTGAGATGTCATTTCACATACTCCTTTCAGGAAAATCCTGAATTTCTGCTTTATACTGCTTTATGGCAGATATTCATACTTCAACAACTAAAAATGTATGCTGAGAAATAGCAACACATCACTTTGGAGAATCAAATGAATATGATGAAGTAACATCCTCATTCATGGCAAAGCTCTATAGACGCCCTCATGGATTGGTGAGATTTCATATCTGTCTGGAAGCGCTGCATAGCTGTCGCCTGTTAGACTGACAGGACAAGGGATTTCATTGCTGTGAAGATGGCATCATGGATTGGGGCTATGGATTGTGCAGAGGGACTTAGTAGAGTTTGGGAACGTGTATTGACGCCCCCACCGAGATCTGCCTAAACTCCAAGCCTTAGGCCATAGGAAATCCATGCCTCTCCTACACCTCCTATTCTCTTTTAAGCCATGGTGCACCTTACATTCTTCAAACCAGCGTGCACATTGTTTTCTTGCCTTAAATGAAATGGAACGCATGAAAATGGAAGTCATTAGATCTCTTCCATCTTCCACTCAACTGGGTCCCTTCTGTGACAACGTAGAAATCATGCATCATTCATGACATGAGGAAGTTGCTCTTTCTCTCTTTGATCACCAATCATATTTTGCCTCGGAGACTATTTCATGCATGCAGGTCTAACCTCAAAGATTGGTCAATCAAGTGTTCTGCCACTGACTGATAGTGTAGATCTCTCCACAGCTTGTTTCCTGCAGGGCCCCTCGCTGGGTTCCTCTATCTCATACACTGTTAAGAAGAGGGCCCCCCTGCACTCAGGGCCCCTTAACATGAACAGATGTTTATGAAAGTGGAAGAGAAAAACAATAAAAGGAATTTATAAACATGTATCCACATCAGGCAAACAGTTTATCCAAGCAGCTGATGAAAACCTCATGGACCACAGAGGACTAATAAACTCTGAGCATTAGCTTACCTGAAGTGCAGTACAGCTGAACCTGTCAGTAAAAAGCTGTATGAATTTTATTGCTTCACCATACAAGTGACCAGACTGCTTTTTAGGTTTTATGGTATTATAACATTTACCTACAGGGGCTTCTTTTCTGTGCTACATATGTTGAATATTACATCTATTTCTATTTTTCAATAAATGGCTTGATGTCTCAAATAGCGACTGCAATCGATGTTATCGTGTGTGAGTTCATCTAGCTGATTGTGCTTGAAGAGAGCTAAAATAATTGTTTTGTTTCCTCTAGTTTGGTTGAGAAGTAACCTTGTCTGATGTAATGTTGAATCTATTTTCCTTTAAGCGTACATGCTATGGGGAGAGGCAATGGTCCCTCAGGCATTAAAAGCTGCAGTGAACCCTGCGCAGTGACGTCTCTCACTCTCTCTTTCTCTCTCTCTCTCCCACATCTCAGATGGGAGAAGGCATGCAGGTTCACAGCATGGGGGGGAGTGATGACACAAGAGAGGGAGGGGCTGTGTTTCACATCTGATTAGCGTGCCCATGGAAACGGATGTTTGGAGGATCCCTTTGCCCTTGACATGCTCTCTCTGGAGATTAGGGCAATGGTTGGTAGCCTTACCTACCTACCTGCCGTGCACATGGTTTTAGCCCATTTCTGTCAGCTGAAATAGCCAGGGCTGCATCACCAGCATCTATCCTGTCTCTGTCCTCAGTCGTCTTTGACACGGCATGTTGACAAAGCTTGTTGGAAGCAAGTTGCAAAGAAATCTCCCCTAAGAGTTTTTTGTGATTGGTTCTCTGGCTTACCTGTGTTTTATAGGCATCCAACCTACAGTAACCCCCTAGCCACAGATTCACCTCTTCTACTGGAGTGGGATTGTGAATAAACCAACAGGCAGTCAAGTAGTGAGGGGAGTGAGTGGCTTCATTAGCTGGCTCAATGCTGCTGCCGGCCCTTTGAACTCACAGCACTCTGATCATAACAGAGCAGGCAGTCTCACACCTCATCATTACATACACTCGCTAATTCAGGAGCATGTATAGTTCAGCACTTCACAGTCTTCACAGGCGTCTGACTGACTCAAAGGGACATCTGCAACCCAGAAACTAGCGGGCTGCACAATTTGTTTTTAATTTGTTCTGAACATTCAACTAGAGTGGGGTATGGTTTGACAAGCAGGGTTGACAAGGGGTTAAGTTTAAAAGCTGTGGTAGTGGGAGCAACGTTTAATGCACTATGGTTTTCTCGTTGGAGGTTGCATAGACAAAGCCAGCCTTCAGTTCAGCCACAAGCCTAGCATTATCACAGTACAACAATGCTGCATATCAAACAGGGCCCAACAGCAGTGAAACAAAGTGCTCACAACCAAAACAACCCCCCCTGAGAGGAACACTCACAGGCCAAGTGAAATGGCCCGAGGAGGGGGTTAAAAAATAAGAGACACAGTCAGAGGACTGATCATGAGTTTGTGCAGTGAAATTTGTAAATTGGGAACCTGGTCCATTTCAACTGACAATGTCATTCTTTTTGCTCCTAACTGAGCGCCTTTCACGGTGGCTGCCATGGTAACGTGGTATGAAAGTCGGCAAGCAATTGGTACCAGTTTCTGCCAAGGCCCAGACTTACTGGTAGGCATGCGATAAGCAGCATTCCCGACTCTAAATGTTGGATTGTGAAAGCTGAACAATGAGAGGCTGCCTCCTTTCTTGAGCACCATTCCATATGTGAAGGAGGCTAGCAATGAATACGAGGCTAACAGACAGCTAGCAAATCCCCAGTACGATGCTGTAGCACTGCAGGGGTTTCTTCTAGGTTCCCAGAATGTGTTGGCTTGTTCTGGCACAATTTACACATCTCATCTTTGCCTAAATAATCCTGATCCCTTTATATGCTTATGTAGTAAGCATCTCTCTGTCTGCCTTCCTGTGTGGGTTAGTATGTCTGCGGCAATAACATGCTATTGAGGGATTCATTAGCTAGAGCTACTCCTCTCCTTTTAGTGAATGAAGGAGGGAGGCACATGATGGAGACAGCAGGCTAGCTCCTCCGACGTCATGGTAATAACCATGGCTACACCACCAGGGTATTTATTCACCCTCCCTCCCATAAACACAAATATTATTTTGTGTTACCCATAAGGATTACACATTGTAAGCTACAACTAACTCTAAACAAATTATAAAACTCTCATATATACAAATCATGTGAAATATTATCTTTTTATTGATGTGCTTCTACAGCAAAACTGTAATTATAATCCATTGTTTATATCAGCAATAGAAACCTCATCCTCCATTAGTGTGGAGCATTTTGTTATGGAATGTAATAATAGTGTTCAAGGCATTTTTAATAAAACATGTCACTGTGAAAAGGGGCACATTGTACTGTTAGCTGTAATTGGGTTTCTGGCTTAGTAAAATCTTTAACAGAAAATCTCATTCTGAGTAGATGAAGCTCATTACCACAGCACATCACCTGTGACAGGAGGTACTAAGCCATCGCAAGGATCAATTATCAGTTTTGCGATGCCCCAAGACGTGGAATCACATTGTGGCTCCTCTCCTCTCCGCTCCTCTCCTCTCAGCTGCTTGTTTACACATCAAGACACATCTGTACAAAAAGTGGTGATGAAGACTTATAGAGGTAGTAGAGGTGCCACAGAAGTGATATAAAGAAAACAGCAGAAGAGAAGTGAAATGTTTTGGAAATGCTCAGTCACTGAGCATGAGCTAGATCAATGAGCTTGCACACAATTGATTCATAATCAGTGTAACAGAAAGTGATGAGCAGGGCCGATAAACAAACAGATGAGATTCAACAGGACGGCAAATCAATTTGTTGTGACGCACAGAAAATTAAACACAGCAAGGATTCAATTCTGGTGGCCATGCTTGACTATATATATTTATATTGAATCTATGTGTAAACTGTGAGCACAAGTAAGCTACCCTTACTTGTTGCTACAGTTAGACTCACAGACTGGTATAGTTTAAGCTCTTTTTTCCCAGTGACAGGAAAGCACCATTTTCTGGCTACATTTACAAGTGCAAACATTTGTCATGTGGTCCTTTTGGCAGCCTACACACACACAAGTCAGCTTTACAGCGCTCAATAAGCAGCTGTAGCCCATTTCCACGCTCTCTGTGCTTCTGTATTGACACGCAACATATCTTGCAGCACTGTGATATACAATTTGCCCATGCCAGCCATGAGGGAAGTTCACGAAGTTAGCATTAGACCAGAGGGCATCGATTTCTCCTCTTTGACTGGACAGACAGCGCTGGGAGATGTATAACTCTCCTGACCTGGGTGATGGGCTGCTGGAGAATCGACAGGGATAAGCTGTCAGTATTCCTCTTTCGACTGGGCGAGGATAAGACAGAGAGCCAGGCATAAGAAAAAGACAACATAACAGATATCACCTTAGGAGGGTGGTGAAACTAGGGCGGGGAATTAGGCAGCAGCAGACCAGCTATTTATCATTGGGCTGGAGACTGGCCAGTTTGTAGCACTGTCAACTATTCTCTCCTCTGCCCCACCACCTCTCCCCTCCCACCCTCACCCTTCTCCTGTCTGAGGAGGAGGCCGGCCGGCAAGCAGCAGTAGTGGCAATAACCAGGCATTCCTGAAATTCCCCCTTTATTAAAATTTAATTAGGGAATTACCATGTGGAGGAAGAAATGTTGGGATTTGGTGGGATGAGGGCAAAGCCAGGGCTCTAAGGTCATCAGAAGTAGAGATAAGATGGCTGATATTGTGAGACATTTCTTATCCTGCCATTTTACTGTTTTACTAGCTGAACACAAACATGGGTATCTCTCATGGGAAAAGATCAAATCGGATGCTACAGAGACTGGATCTAATTTCAGAGCAATAAGATAGCTGAGATATCTTTGTTTATGGAGATGAAATATGCATTAGCCAATGCTAACCCTACCATGGTAACAATCAAAAGGTTTTATCATGTTGCAATGGCTGCTGCCACATTCAATCTCAATAGATTTGACTGCAGATGGCTATACATACAAAGCTAGATGTTGCTATATGTCATGTCTGCCACACCATGATGCTTTCCCTACTGGCTGTAAGAGTTGCCTGTGTTATCACTGGGGCCTAGCTTATTTTTAGCAGCTTTCATTACACTTTTCCGTCCTGTAGCCAGATTGGATGGGTTGAGATTTGAGAATCACGAGATGTTCTCCCTTTAAACCCCAGTGCTGAGCAGTAGCTGACAGCTTGCCATGGCAGGAGACATCTAAATTTTCTCATTATGGACCTGGGTTATGACAGGCTGAGCCACCCAGAGAGGAAGAGCAGATGAGTTGTGTTCAGCACAGCAGGCCAAGGTACAATTACTTTACCATCCTGCATTGCTATGTGAGTGTGTGTGTACATGCGTGCGTGCATGTATCTCGCATCTGTGTGCATTTGTGCGTATGTGTTTGCGGTGCCTGTTTAAGCTGCTAGTCACTTGAACATCAGCTGTGGTGGGGAAATGAGTAGCATGGTTATACTATAAGTATGACACTCAGACGTGACATGGTAAGGACTACAGCCTTGTGAGCTCTGTCTCTGTGCCCTCTGTCTAAGTGCTGAAGGTGTTTCCGGGAAGAAGGGCCCCCCAGAAAGCGTTGCTTCTGTTAGCCTCATAAGTTGCCCCAACAGAGAGCGTTTTAAAGCTGAACCCCGCAGATTAGAAAGAAATGAGCTGAATGCCTTCAGAATGTGTAAATTTCTCTTATTCATTCTGTATCTGGAACAATAACAAAGGGATAATGTGCAGATCAGTGTGCCTAGGGGGAAAGATGGGCTTTAGATGCGGAAATATGCAACAGAGACTTTCTCTGCTGCAAATGAATTAGCCCAGTGTTCGCCCACAAATATAGTGTGTAATGTGCTCGCGGAAGAAGATTAGTGTGGAACTGGAACTTGAGATGTCTGGCATTTCAGGGATATACATTGGAATCATTCAACATGCTGTCTAGCTCAGTCATGCAATTCACTATTGTTTAAACCTTGGAAACTAGAAACCTAGTCTATTTCTGTGGAAGTTGTTCTTTGAAAATCTTCAATGTGCCAAAGCTGAGAGTCATCGATTGTGCTAGGGATGCCTGCAGAGAGGTTTGCTTTCCCTCTAATGGATTGAACATTTTGAATTCTGCTCAGGAAGAACGCTCACTCCCATTCAAATAAATTGATCTTGCCTGTCAGAGAAAGTTGATTGGAACGCAGTAGATAGATACTAGACGCTGGTTTGAAGGTTTCTATTAGGCCAAATTCCAGCGCGCAACAAACTTCAATTGTCCCCTCTCGAGCACAGTTTTCATACACTGAATACAGAAAATGGTCTTAAGGGACTAGGGAAGCAAGGGTGTCTCCATAAATCTGGCTAATTAAGGGAACCTTGTATCATCATGGCTTTGAAGGCTGTTCAGTTCCAGTCTTCAGTATACTTGATCCCTTTCCACAGCTCTGTGGTAGCCTGGGTTAGTTATCTTAAGAAGGGTGCTCATAAACCCAAGGAAGGTCATTCTCTAGAGAATTCTAAAAATGGTGCCAGTGTCTCTTAGGGGAGGAGACTGGAATGTCATGACCCCATGTGAGTGATGTCAATCAGCTTTTTGACGAGAAAAGCCTCATGGGAATTCTTATTTATTTTGGAGAAATGGTATTAATTTGGTTCTGAGGCAATCCTTCTTCTCAGGAATGCAGACAGGATTGTTTGTGTAAAACTTAATGTTGGTTCAAAAAAACAGGTACACTGTCAGTAGCCACACACACAATATGTATTTTACCAGCTGAAAATACTCCCTCAGTTGAGACTTTTTTATTAAAGAAGTTTTCTAAAATTGTTGATCAAAATTGGAAATTGAAAACAAGTAATACCTACAATTACTGATTTGTTCTATTGGTCTATTTGTTACTAAAAAAGCCTTGCTGTGATTTTACTGAAATTTGATGGGGCCTAAAGAAATGGATGTTGTGTGAAAGATCATCCACGTTCAATATCCAATTCCATGTAAATATATGCTACAAAACCCCTCTGAATTTGATCTCCCAGAAGAGGTCTTTCAGTCTGCAATAGGTTGAAAGGTTATAGAGACACCGAGGTGGATCAAACCATTTGGAAGAGAGGGGCTTAAAAGGCTCAGGCCACACTTATTGAGAGATGACTGAGAACATCTGGGATCACTCTCTAACACACGTGTGCACGTGCACACACACAAACACAAACACACACGCACCAAAAGCATTCACACACATACAACACACATTCTGACACACTACCATTCAGCTCATCTCCAATCTTGGGTCAAACATAGGGTGCTTTAGGATGTACCTCCACAAGGTCTGGTGGTGTTTCTAATCTTGTGGGAGGGTGACAGAGACATGAGACACAAGGGTTTGGGTTTCTTGCTTAGATATGGCTAAACCCACTGTGCTTTGGTTCCACCACATTGACTTGATGAACTAGGACACTGGGTGGGCTAAAAGAGGCCCACACACACCCTCAAACACTTATCTATACATGTCTCCTATTTCCTCATCCATTACTCCTGTGATCCCTCTTTGGATTTTACTACACATTTTCAACACTGATGGGGTTGGCTCACAATCAAAATGTGATACTCTGGGTGAGCGTATCCATTTTGGGGCTCTAATTTGACTCTCTTCTGTGTGTGTCCTCCAGGTCCCATGGCCTCCACGGAGCATGGCAGAGAGCTGGAAGAGGCGGCTTCAATGAGAAAGCTGGTCCAGCAGAACCCAGCTAGGGGTGGTCAGACCCACAGACCAGCCGGCTGGAAGAGGAGACGCCCACGGCCCCGTCTTTCCCACAAGGGGCCCATGCCGTTCTAGAACAAGGTGAGTTTCTCGCAACTGGGGGTGAAAAGAAACTCGTAATGTTTTGCTGGCAGAAGCTCTCAATGTCACAGAGTAAGTGGCTTCAAGCTGCAATCCACTCTCTACCTGGCATTGATTCTAATGAAACATCAATGAAATGTCTTTGCTGTGTTGGTATATTTGACTAACTTGTGCTGATTCTATTCTGTCAGGTCAGAGCTACATGTCTCTAGAGAATATGTTCACATCTGAGCAACAGCCTTTCCTTCTATCTTAAATCATGGCTGCTGACTGATGAGGTAATATAGTGGTGTATTCCATATCTCTAAGGGGGATGATGTTGAGTCCAACGGTCCTAAAATACTATCTTGGCAGAAACCGTTTTAGCTGTATTAGACAGCGTGTGGAAAACTCAAACTGTTAATGTCCATCCCTTTTAACTCAACCCCAACACAAGGATGTTATTGTTGGCGCAGAAAAAAGTATGTTTCAACAGATTATTGGACTTTAGCCTACCAGCTTGCCTTCATAATACTGCAGAAGCTGTTTTTAAGGTTACGTAATTTATTTCCTCATAAAGGGAGACAGTTATACTTAGAAACTCAACCTTTGCGTCAACTTAGCTGGAATAAACCTTTTCTTTCAATCTGATAAAATCAATTAAAACCCCTCACCAAAGATAATACTTGGGAGGGTTGAATTTCTCAGCTGCGCCACTGAAGTGTATCTTTCCCATGAAAGAATAATTAACTTGCTGTCAAGACAAACAAGGCTTTGTGTGAAAATTCTTTCATCCCTAAATCAGAGAAAATATTTTAACACCTTTTGCTGGTATGATCTGTCTGAAATTTTCTACACTGTAGCAAAACAAACTCTGTATATTAATATAAACAGGCCAGGCTTCATTGAGAAAATAAATAATACAGCCCATGAAACAATAGAGTCAAGTATCTATTCAGATATAAACTCAAGACAAACCACAGCTGCTCTCTATGTACTTGCTGGGCTTGCTAATGTTAGCATGTTAGGTATAATGCTCCTGTGAATGGAAGGCAACTGCAGCACAATTATGTCTATGATTTAAGAAGCACGGGACCCATTCACCCCGTCTCTCCCAGACCCTGTGAGAGACAGGGAAACTTGACAGAGCACAATATCTCTGCAGGAGGTGCCGACCATACAACGCTAGCCTGCAGAGAGCCGCCATAAATTAACCCCGTAGTGAGAGGAGGCTGTAGCCAGAGAAACAGACGTGTCATTCCCGTAAGGCATGGTTAATCAGTTTTAAGGGAAAGGGGATGAAAGCCATAGAAGTTGGAAAGCTCCATTCTCTAAAGCAGTCAGATAGGTTTTACAATCTATAGCGAATTATGGATCAGTATTGTTGTTTTTTATATTTTTGGAATTCTTTTGAAGTCACTCCTACTTCCCATAGGGGACTTCAGAGGCAGCCGCACAAAGGTGAAAACAAAGAACAAGGCTCAAGCTAGGGCATTCTGCACTTGAAGGGCAACATGAGACTTCCAACTTTCCATGCTCTGACAATAAAATGTGAGCATTCCCTTTGTGCGTTGAGTGGTCAATGCTTGTTTTCAGTGCCAGAATGTTGGCCACACAATAAGGGAAGCTTCAGGAAGTTGTGGAGCTCTATAAAACAGAACGGCTCAGTGACTCACAATGCTGTCTCCACAAACACTACTTAAATCACAAGACGAAAGATTTCCTTTTTTTGTTTGCTTCCCTCTCCACCAGAGTTCACCTCATTCAAGGATTCTTTTCCCAAACCCACAGCCATGCCAATTTGCTCCACCTGACCAGCATGCCAGTGAAGCCATCCTTTTGCACTGGTTAAGAGAGTACGGCACTGTCCTCCATTGAGTAAATGATCCAATGAAAGAAAATACGAAACTTCCTCACAATTCATCGTCTGATATGAAGACATTAAACACACATTCCAGTCATATGTGCTCCTTACAAAAAGTATGTGAGGTCTTGCTGGTGTTCAGCTTTTCTCCAGAAACTCTTCACTAGCCACTCTGAGAACACATTGACTTGAAAGGCTCTGTCCTTCATGTTTCCTGCTTTCTTGTCATTTCAGCGGAAGATGGGAAAGCTGCCTTTGGAAACAGCTGGAGTAGCATGTTGTTCCACTCAAATTTAAAGATCTAAGATCAAAGCTGGAGTTCAATGGAGACACTGAGCTGAGGAATAGTGGGATCTCTAAGAGACTGACTGTATATGGATATGTCATAATTGGCCTAAATTTAATTAAAGTGCCGTATAAATACAGATTAAGAACACTAATAGACTTGACAGTGGCCATCCACCACCCCTATGCCCCTCCTTGCGTGTAGCACCATCACCCCCCATTTCAGCGTCAAAGGCAGCTCATCTATTATTCACTGAGACACCTAAGGCAAATGGGGGAATGAGTTGGACTTTACATCATTACACTTTCCAGATGTGAGGGAATCCTACAAGAAAGATGGTAGCCCAGGTCATCACCCAGCATTTGAGCAGACTCAGAGCCAAATGTGCTATTACAACTCTCAGATCTGAACCATGCCATGGACGCTCTAAAAGACAGCAGGATATTACAGATTTAAAGCCACAGGCAATTTCTGAAAACCCTTTGAGACCCTCGGTGTGAGAAAGCTTAGTAAATGAGTCTTCAAAACAGTTTTACATCAAAACAACGTAGAGCGGGTCTGCAACTCCTCCCATACACTCTATGATGCATTCATAAGCCTTACTTGAAGGGGCTGCTATATTGAGATCGTACTGTGGAGATAAACAATATACTGACAAACAACAATAACAAACGCAAGGCAGATTAGATATACATCTGTTCTCTGGCATTACATGACCACAGAAATATGCCATCTTGAAACAAGAACAGGCTCTTATCGCTGAATGAACCTTGTTGTCATGCAACAAAGCTTACTGCACTACCCGTCTGAAATCTCAGTAAATTATCACAAGACAGGAGAAGATAAAAAGCAAAGGAAGATAAAAGATTGTCTCATTGACGAGAACTGATCCAGTGCCCCGAGCATAGTATAATGTCGGACTTATGTTCCATAGAAGGATATACAATTGTTTTTCTTACTCCCTGCTGCGCATTTCTATCAAAGCCCATGAAATCTGCTTGTTACATGTCTAGGATAACCTTTTCCTCATTGTTTTCCAGTCTAACGTTGTATTGTTCAAGTGCAAGATAAAACACAACACTGTGAAAGCTCCAGCCTAAATTCCCTGAGGGCACCCTTATTGGAGAGGAAATTGAAATGTCTGCATGACTCATAAAATGTGTTCAGGAAAACCAAGGCCTGATAGCAGTTTTCTGTGTTTTTTGTTTTGCAGGCACTGCTTTGAGCGCCCTCCCCCAGGTTCTGATTTCTATGCTCTTCCTTTGCCTTGGGGGGCCTTGCAACGAAGGGCCTACGCTTGCCCAGCCTGAAGAGTGATGTCCATAGCACCTGCTGGTTCTTCAAGCAACTCTGTCCACAAAAAATCAGGACAAGCCGCTCACCCTCAGCTCTAAGAAGAATTGGGGGCAGGGAAGGGGGGTGGGGGGTATTGAGCCCGAGCTACCAGATTCTATTTCTCTGTCTCTCTCTCTCTTTTTCTCTCTCTCCCACTCCCTCACTACTTATCTATCTCTGTCTTCTCTCAAGTGTTTTTTCTTTTCTCTATCATTTGCTTAATAGAGCCCTATCATAGCCATCTCCCTGAGTGTTTCATACACTTTGCATGACACGTGGTGGAGAGGGAGCCCAGTCCAAACAATTTGAGTCTTAATCTGTCACATCTCCATGGTGTGGTACTCCCATCGCTCAGATCCAAGGTGATTGCCGACGCTAATTCCATTGCTGTGTAGCTACTTCTCGCTTTACTAGTGGGAGAGGGTGCTGATCATGCGGAAGGGCAGTGGCAGTTTCAAATGTTGACTACATCAACTAATATTCAGTTCACTCACGATACTCTTAGCCGTCTGCTGCAAACATGAATCCAAGGTTTTCCTTTCCAAATGAAGCTGCAAAAGCGTTACATTTTTACACCATCGCTTAATTACCGTTGTTATTGGTGCTTTGTACTTCCTAGTTACAGTACGTTCACATGTGAAGTGAAGTAAAATTGGACTGAAAAGAGAGCACGTATTGTCAAAACAATCTGCTTTAAGTGACTGAATAATTCCTTAATGTAGGAGAATCTTTAATCCAAAGCTCATTGACATTAACTCCTCGGGGTTTAACGATGCGCTCAAGGTTACTGTCACAGTGTCCCACCTTGGATGAGTCCTTTGACCCCAAATCCCGATCCCAATCCCAATCCTGTCCCCAATCCCCCCGCCTTCTCACCACACTGCTGCTCTGTGCAGCTGCTCTACACGACTGTTAACTGGCAGGGGTGGTCTGCTCCAATGACGGGCCGGCTTGCCTTTTAATGAAGTGCCAAATAATAACCTTCTCCACAATGCTGCCAGGAATGAAAGAACGAAAGGAAGGGAGAAATGAGAAACACATTACCTCTTGTTTGAAGTCTTGATACACTGACACATTATGCATTAGAAATTTCTACAAAGAGAAACAAATCCCATACAAGACAGTAGCGAGGAGGACAGTTCAATTAGACCAAAAACAGTTTCAAAGCAAACATCTGTAAGCTCACCATGTTCAGCCTACCACTAGTGCTCTAGTTGTCTTACTGGTTTGACCCTTCGACCGAGATCTTTTACTGACGGAATGCTATGCCTTTCCATCATACTGGAATATAGTACTGTTTATGTTTTGTTTTTTTCTAAGTTTAAGTAGTTTTATTTCTTTTTTCTCAGGGTGCTGTGATAGAAGCCTGTACCAGAGCAGTCTATTTTGCGCATTTATTTAACGGTAAACACAAACATACAGTACATTTATAGCTTATGTGGGCATATTTTCACATACTGTATCTTTACTCTCCCTCTATGTATACACCAATATAGCCATGTATCCACATTCAGCCCTTGCTAGTCATGATTCTATCCCTATGTTGGATACAGTTGCCTTTCTAGCCTGCCCTGCCATAGCACAGGTGGTCGTGGCTTTGATCAGTACGCTCATTAAATCCCATGGTTAATCTTTCTCAGATGGATGTCCCCAAGGCTGGCTGGGGCCACTTACAGTCTGAGCTCATTGTCAAATTGGCTTAGATTGAAACCACACCCTTCCCCCTTTCCAATCCCCAAACCCCTGCTGATTTCAGTGTACAACCATGTGACATATTAGAATTGTTACCTGTAGAGCAATCCAATCTCCAGTTTTGTAATAGGTGTGTGGAACAATATCTAAAAATGTCTTTTCAGTTGGCCTTTAGCCCATATATGAATTCAACTACAGCACATTCCACCACTAACCAATCAGCAAACACCCTTATTCACATCAGTTTCGACCAGATAAGGAACTGGCGGGTTAACCTAGATTTCCAGTATCTTTTCCCCTCTTGCCATGTCTCATGCAAATATAATAATAAAATGCAGAGTCTTCTCAGTCCCAGCATGAGAAGCTTTTATTAAGAGAGCATCTACAATCACAGTGGTAATCCACCCAGCCAAGCTCACCTTGATTAAAAATGTATTAAATCCTAGGGCACTGTGAAGAGTAATAATTTCAGTTCCACCATTATTATTTCATACCCTCTCAGACAGAGATGTAGATTTCATTAATGCTCCTCGGGAATGAGACAGCTTTGCTCAGGGTGTCTCATGTATTATTGGGGAAGATAGTAGGAGGATATGAGCTGGGGATGGAAGTTCTAAGCCGCAGGAGTTGGGATGCTGGAGTAGACTGGGTCATAACAAGGGGTTCAAATCAATATTTCCCCATCTCAGAAGTTATTGTTAGGGAGCCGAGCAACGTCTGTATCCGCACTGTTCTTCATGAATGTATGCTCACCATCTGCACCAGCCATGCTGCCCTTTCAGAGACCAGAGCAAACCAATGTTTATGTAGAGTACCATTTGAATCTTGGTCTGGTTATCAGTTGAATCCAAAAAACAAAGCCAAATATCCCATGATCCAAAGCCTCCAATCAACTAGTCCCAACAATAGACGTGGCTTTGCTCCAAGACTTCTCTGTATGGGTTCGCAAGGCTGCACTTTTGCAATTCCATTATGCTGCTGGAAAAATAAACCCTGAAAACAAGAGTCTCTTGCTATGGAATGGTTTTCCAGTGTATTGTGACAATTTTTTGTCTGATTCTTGTCTCGCTGGTTGTCCAAAGCTTACTTTTTTGAATACAGTGTGAAAAGCTGTATCTTTTGTGGATGTAACAAAATAGAAAAGTAGTCTGCAGCACGATATGTCGTGGACACGTGAAAGCTTTCAGGCATTCTTTTCTCGTAGATCATAGCCCACAGCCCTCCCCTGCACATCAGGTTAATGGGCCTTGTGGTGTGGAAGGACAAGCACGTCCAGGCTCAAACTGAAATGGTAAACCAATACATTATGCTCGGGGAGCAAAACCATTTTCCTTAATGGTCTTTTCCAGCAAGGCTTACACAAGAGAAACGATTCCTATCCTCTCACTGTTTCCTCTCCAATTCCTCTTCTCTGTGACCATCACAAGGCCTGAGTAATGTTCCTATGCACTTGTTAGCATGTTTTCCTGGTAGGATATGTTTGTTCTGAAAACTTACCCCTTTTTGTTCAGTTCTTTTTGTCCAAATGCATTTGGCTGGGAGTGTGTAAGGAGCAGGGATGAGCTGAGAGATAGATTTGTGTTACTGGTGGTGACGAGAATAAGCTAGCAGCTGGTTAGTGTGCAGCTAGCAGGTTATAAAATATTAGTTTAGCCACTGGTTGCTGTTTCCCACTAGCTGCAGACAGCACCCCCACAAAGGATCACTGAAAACCACAAGGTTCTTAATTTTTTATATTACTGTTGTAGTATTCTCTCAGTTCACTACCAGATAAAATTCCTTTCAAAATAAACATGAACCAAATATTTGGATTATCAAGGAAAATTAAAAAGAGTTGGCATGCAACACATTCCATGATTTACCTTGTGAATCTCTAAGCCCATCATACTGTATCATGTTGGCCTTCAGAGTGAGTGTCTGCAGGATTGAGTGGCTGATATTCAATCCAATGCATTCACACATTTCCACTGGCCGGGCAATCCAAAGGATAACTAGATTTTATCCCTCATGGGAAACGAGTAAGATCCGTCATTATCTTGCAGCCTCAAATGAGACTTCCTATACCCAGAATAGAACAGGCCCCTCCTCCCTTGATTGTGACACATTCTCCATCTATATAACCACTGTGTCCAACACCAATACCAGAACAGTTTGAGGATAACTGCAGCCTGTAGGCTTACACGCCATTACAACAGTGTTACTAGGTCTCAAGCAGATACCATTTGAAAGACAATGTATTACTCCTGAAACTCTTATATTCTGTTTATGGTGTGTGCTCATATTACTCACCAGGCCAAATGTACAGTCCCTGTCTCTGTTTTGATGTTGAACTGGGCAAAAATAAATGAAATAAATAAATAAATAAATAAAACAAGTGTATCAGAAATGGTTGAAATACTGTGTACATATTTGAACTTTTGGTTTCTAATTTATAAAAGATAAGCTTTAGCTCTTGGAGTACTTATTTTATTTTTTCCTTTCATGCGTAGCTTTGTGTTTTTATTTTCTATTTCTGTAAAGTGTGTAAATATATCTTTATGATAATAAGTAATATTAAAAATCTTATTTTAAGAAAATATTGTGTCTTGCTGTTTTTTGTGACAAATTGACATCATTTCAGAAATGAAATTTTGCACCTTTTAAATGTCCCCTAGTTTTTTTTTCCTCTCTATTTTATTGTAATCTTGATTGTGTTTTTATCCTATGTGATTTTAATGTAAAGTGTATTTGAGTACCTAGAAAATGCTATACAATTTTATTTTTATTTTTATTTTTATTTTTATTTTTATTTTTATTTTTATTTTTATTTTTAATAAGAATAATACATACAAAAGTGTAAATCTACATTCTATCCGTAGCAGACACTGAATAACGTTACCATCATACATTAGTGAGCAGGACATACAGGGTGAATATATAACTGTTATAATCAAATGAAATGTAAGGTTGACATTCAGTGGCAGTGGCATTTGTCCTCCGCTCTGCTCAGTGCGGTAGTGACGCAGCCTAGTAACATCAACTAGCTGGCTCACAATTGTTGGATTCAAATGGGGTACTCTAATCAGAAAAAATCTGCCTCCTCATTACTCACTAGAAGAGCTTATCTACAGAGGCTTTGCTGACAATTTCTCTTTTTTTCTGATAGTCTTGGTCAGGACTCCGCAAATTCGAATCCAGTTATTGGCATTTGTGTCACTAAGCCTGTCCTCAAACTCTGCTCTATAAGAGATAGACATATTTCCCTGAAAGGTCTTCCATGGTCAGTATCATTTCAAAAGCTTCAAATGCCATGTAAATATTCAGCCACTGCAAAATGCACATACCGTGGGAAATGTAAATCAACCCCATGCCCATCAAGCAACACCTCACCAGTGACAGGTAGCCTACCAAGAGCTTATAGTGCATACTAAGCATGCTGCACATTAATGCATCACAGCTGCTGAGCATGCATGGAGACTATGGATAAGTTTAGCTGTACTGAGATCACACACGTTATTTCTACATACAGTAGAGCCTCCCCACAATTTCAGCTGCTGGATAATCAGAAGGGAATTCAGTGCAAGCAATTAGGCTTGATGCACTGTGTCCAAATATTTCTCTTTCTCAAATGTTTGAACACACACCGTGGGATTAACCTGCCTTGGGAAAATAAAAACATCACAAGCAGATTGAAGACCACCATCATCACTGATTCTTTGTTTAATTTTGATGAAATATCTGTACATTTTGATATTGATTAGTTTATTATAGTTTAACATTAGAAATGATACATATGATGTGTAGAGTATGATTTTTATGAAATCACTTTGAAGATTATATGGAAATATGACTAAAAATGATTTGATATTTGATGACGTCAAACACACAATTTTCTCATGTGAAACAAAAACTCATGGGAAGCCCCCATTGAGCCCATTCAGGGAAGTGTCTGGTTAGCACGGAGAGCTGACATGGCCTGAAAGACAGGAGGTGCACCCCTGTGCCACAGCACCCCCAAAAGACGCCCAAGGTTATATCATCAAGCCTGGGTCAGCTGTATAATTGGGCTAGGGGTCAATGGGACGTTATGGAGCGTGACAATGAGGCTATAGAGTTACAGTGTGGAGCAGGGCAGAAAGGGCCGCCAGTGGGGCATTGCTGCGAAGCCAGACGTCCCTTTAAAGAGTTCAAGGTCCATCAGTGAGAGCAGCTCCAGCCCTGTTCACTGTCAATGCTGGAATGTGTGTCACTGCCTTCCAGCCACCAGTGGGCTGCTGGGAGAGTGGGGGTAGGTGAAGGAGAAGTTGGGTACATTTAGTTGAGAGAAAAAAAAGGCTTAGAAGATGATGAGCGAGGCACTGTGGGTAATGAGTGTCAGACACAGTCACTAACTCTCCTGTGGTTCTTTTAATTATTGACAATATCCCCACAGCTAGAGAGCGAGAGGAAAGGCAGTGGGATTTACAGGAGGGGGGGAAGTATGTGGTGCTCTATGCCTTCTGTAGCTCTGTATACCACAGACAGACTGTGGGATTAACATCTGGACTGCTCTTGGCACAGAGTCCCAGCGTCAACTTCTTCCACATCATAAAAACCTTTACTGCAGTTGGCTGTCCCACAATACCACCAACAAAGACGACGAACCCACCCTGATGGATATTACCCAGTTCATTGCTGTCTTTCAACCACCTGGACTCTGTGGACTCTAATTATATGTGCAAATTAACCACATATGTAACAAGCAGGTGTTGCAAAAGTTTTGATTGCATCTTTATTATTTGTGTCCATGTACTTCTGTATCGATGTGGACATAAGTAAATGATTCATGTGTGTGTGCGTGCGCATGTCTGTAGCTGCTCCCGAGACAACGGCAAAACACTCCTGACTGCAAACAGAGCCTGGAGCCAGGTAAGAAGCAGGAACAACAGTCTGTGTAATGCACCTCAGCTGTGTTAACACCAGCAGCTCTGCAGTGGCGACGGATCACTGGAGTGGTCATAAAAACAAAGCCAGCACAAACACAGGCCGGGTGGGTGGGGGGTAGAGGGTGGCTGGAAGTGTGGGGGCTGGAAGAGAAAGGTTAAACTCGGGGAGGGGGAGAGGTGGCGAGAGAGCAACTCCTGGCTCCATCAGTTGTCAAGATGCAGTTTCCCACCAAGTGATGATCTAGGTCGGGGATATGCTTGACAATGTATCATCCGCCATCATTTTAAAGTTAGCATGCTCTTTTAAAACGGTCGTCTGTGGTGTTAAGAGGTTTTGCACCTTTCCCTGAACTCATTTCCCTTGTCAATGAGCCAAGATTTCCTCCAGGATTATTCCATACTCTGTACAGCTTAGCCACATTAGCCTTAGCTCGCAGGCCAGGAACAAAGCGAGTGCACCGGCCCGTAGGCTAATATAATCAGGGTCATAACTTTCCCATCATTAGAATGTTACACACTGATGATGGATGGAGTTGGGACATAAAAAGTAACCTACCTCAAGCCCCCTCTATACAGAAAGCTCTTGGGCCAAGGGAACACCTTTCCTCTGACACTTTCCTCTGAGTGCTGTGTCGGCCTCCCTGCCATTCCTCCCTGGTCATGGTTACGCAAGCATGGAGGGGTGTTGTCCATGGAGGCCTGGGGTTTTTGGTGGGATAACACAAGCTACACAGAAATCTTTACGGTCGCATTTGTGGCAGTAAACAAGAATCCCTCAGGGAATTTTGTGACATTGCAAAACTACGCAAGGTCCTTGTGCTGCGCTATCATGTTACAAAGAGCCAAGCACTTTTTATTGAGCAAAGACTTTTTACAGTGTTCTAGTTAGTGTTCTGTTGTTGTTTGGAGGCTCGTAATATTAACACTTCCTCACGTTTTTCTAGGGTTATTTTTAACAAGATAACATGTAAACAGCTCCAAAGAAATTACTGAAGTGTCCGTTTGTCCTTGAGTTTTTCTTTGATAGGCCTATCTTTAACCACACTACAGAGTGCAGAATTCACATGTATACAGTAGCAATGCGCACAATGTGCACGAGCCAGGAAGTGAGAGAGCAGATCACAAGGGTGTCACCCAAAACATGGTTATCAGCTGTGTGCATGGCACAGATTATCTGATAGTCTGACATCCTGGGCTTTGAGACCGTTGATGAGTTCCATCCAAGGTCAAACCAGTAAAGCCCTCTCCCCCTTCTTCTCTCCCCTAACCCCAAAGCATTTAAAGAAACAATTTGCTGCTGATCAGGGGAACCTTGCAGTGTTATTATCTTGTTAGGGCCAGTTAAGAGGCCATGTCTCTGAGGGCTGAGCTGACCCTGTCAAGAGGGCGTCCCTTTGGTCCATGGGCTGCCATGCGACTAGGAGGGCGTTAACAGCCAGAACTCATTCACCACATAGACATACAAATAGACACATGTGCACATACACACACACACTCACACACACACTTCACTACCCTCGGGGCATTTCCCTGATCTGTCAAGTGGCAAAATCATCCCCTTTCACTGCTCAAAGGGGTTGATGCGTGTTTTTGTCTGAGTCCATTGAAGTTTACAGTATTTAGAGAGCTGTTCTATAAAAATTAGAGAAAGTAGTTGTCAGTTGTCATTTCTCAGCTTGTTTTCCATCACGATTGAAAAAGAAGAATTGACTTGAGGGACAGACCTGATGGACCAATGTGGGTAGCTTCGTGTTGACAGAATGGGTCATCCTTAAGAGGAGAAAAGCCGAAAAGATTAATGACACTGTAACACCACTCCCATCCTCCTGGGGTTTTCTAAGGCAGCGGTATTCCACAACAAATCATACAACAATGATTCTGAAAACAGTAGCCATGTTATTACTGTTTCTATTCCACTTTAAATAGCAAAGAGAAACACATAACAGATTGCAGTGGGAGCTGGGACCAAGCCATTCAAAGGAAAGACAATGATGCCGTGACACACACTGACCTATAATTGCCAACAGCGGAGTGCTGAGGGGCAGTGATTGGCCAGCTCTTGGGGGCCTGTGGCCTTAGAGGATGAGAGCCATCATGCAATTGCACAGAATCAGCAAATCACTGTCAGATGCACACTGGCCAGCCACTCCAAACCAAAGCTATTTTCCCATCAGCATTAGGACGTTTACAAAACACAATGAAAGAAAATTGAAGAACCCTGTGAATGCATGTCAACAAACTGTACAATAGCCTTAGAGGAACACAGCGCCTTAAGAGTGAGAGAGCGAGAGATAGTGCTCTCTGATAATGACAACACCATGCAGAAGTCTCTTGAGTGCATTAGGTTACTTGGAAAGTAATAGGGCAAAAGAAATCTTGGCTTGTGCACTTCATTCATCCAGCAACACAGAATCAGGTGCCCTTTGTGGATACTACATCTCTCATAAATACATTAGAGTGTGGATAGAGACATCAGTTGGTGAAGGAGCATTTGGGTGATGTCCAGACGTTTCTAATCTGCCAACATGGATTAGATGAACTCTATTTAAACTGTAATAGCAGATTTCCTTAAACCACTGCCAAAGCTCTACAGTTTAACAAGCTTTTGAAGATGCTCTGAATACCATTCCTATTAGCCCGTCAGGCAGTTTCTGATGTCTTAATGCAGGTCAGCTCCCAGACCTGCAGCTGCACAGAGAAACACAGAGATGGAGAAGGGGGATGTGGAATAAACCCAGAATCAGCAGCTCTCTCTCTCTCTCTCTCTCTTTCTCTCCCTCCTTTCTTATCTGTTCACACAGCCAGCTGAGAAGCACACAGACACAGCACTCTCCGACACAGCCAAGCTTTCCTGGCATCTCTCCCCCCACTACGGAGAGATGAGTTTGTCCTCCCATCTACACCGCTGTGTGAAGCCCAACAGACATCAGGCGGCAGCAGCCAGGAGCACATTCTTAATTGGCCAGCTGTCTGAGTGGTCAGAGCTACTAATTGCTTCAGGAATGGAAGACAGCAGTTTTCGACAGTTACTCAAACTATATGGAGCACATTTTCGAACTGTACACAAGAGTGCAAGCATGAGCCATATGCAAATATAGGAGAATTGTCCTTGCCCCTGCATTCCCACTGGGGCGAATCTGCATTTTCCCATTTCTCCTTCAGGATGTTAATTGATTAAAAATTCAGAATATGGTAATACGAGGCTTGTGAGTGTGACTGGGCTTGCAGGCGATAGATGCATTTGAGTCCCTGCAGTAAATCAAAGTAATGTCTTATCAACTAATTATCTCCTCTGAATTGTGTATCAAACACACACCCTGAAGACCTTCCTCTCCTCTACTGTGTTTTATCGCATGTGTATGTACGCGCGTGTGCACGAGTGAGCGTGTGTGTGTGTAAGTGTGTTAGTGGGTGACGTCTCTGGTTTGCATCCCCGTGTAGGCCTAGTAAACACAGACACCGGCGAGATATCGAGCAGACTGACCGTGGGTGTCACAGGGAGACACACCGGAGATGAGTCGGGAGAGTTGGAGGGTGAGGACTGTAGACAAGGGCCAGAAGGTTAATGCCGAAAAGATAACACTTACTTAAATAGACTTTTCCAAAAAAGATGTAGAGGGAAGGGATAGTCTATGAGAAGTCATTACTGCCAAGTGTGTTAGTGTAGCTGCTGAGGGAACAGCAAACTGTGTGCACCATTCACTGTGGCATTGAGGTATACCATTAGTGATGGCAGTTTTGTATTAGTAGGAGCCCATCGTTATATACCAATAAAAACAAATGAGTAAAAAAATTTACTAATGTACATACCTATCTATCGTATTTTATTTATCAATTTTGAAATTTAGGTAGTTTACCCTCCACTACATCCTCAGCTGTGGCTGCTGTGGTTCACAGAACACTGACATCCAGCCAGGATGTGTTCCTATATTTCCTGGAGAAAGACGTGCCCACTACAGGTAAACAGCAGCAGCAAACGCCAAGGCCATCATCAGACAGTAGACCCACTGTCAACCAATCACAGTTCAGACAAACACGGAGGGGGTGGGGGG
>CABFOQ010008449.1:1351-25482 GCA_900660455.1 Gephyroberyx darwinii
CCCCCCAATTCCATCGGCCTTTCTAGTGATAAGGTTGTGAGTTAAGATAATAAAAATTAAACCTTGAGCTAAAAGAGATTCAAGGCATTCCAAAATAGGTGGCCAAACAGAACGACATTTTGGAGTGCCTTGGATCTCTTTCCTTATGACTTGAAGACCCTGTTTTCCATAGAGCACACAACCCTTTGATCTCCAACATCAGAAGCTAAGATGCTTTCCAGCCTCCTATCTGTTTTTCAAGAATGTGTTTGTTGTATGGTTCTGAATGCCAACAAAACTCTGAATTGCAAAATCTCCGAGGGAGATTACAGCCAACGAAAGTGCATTTTGGCCAAAAAACACTCCAACTGCCTTTCCAGAAGCCTCCTGTGGAATATGTGTTAAGTGCAATGCTGTCAGTACAGGTTTTACATACCTTCAGCTGGGCCGGCGGTTTGGCGTCGTACACCAGGGGAACCTTGAGAAGCTGCATGTCATGTGTTGCGATGGTTGCAGTGGTCCTTTTGCCGCACAAGTCATCATGAAGTTTGGTCTGGAAAAACAACAGGGGAGCATTTGTCTTTAGTTGTACACCATCATCACGTTCCGATGTACGCCGCCTCGTGAAGGTTTTGACCTTACCTGGGCCATGAGGAACCTCTTCAGGGCATTCCCGGGTCTCAGGTTCATGCCCCTGACCACGCAGCACACCAAGTACGGCCGAACATCCTTCACCTCCCCGCTCACTTTGACCGTGAACTCTGCAGGGCCGTCAGACACATGGAGAACCTTCACCACCATCTTATCCAATTCCTCTACCTCATCCTCTTCGTCCTTCACCTTCTTCTTCTTCTGCCTTTTCTTCTTGTCTGCGTTTCGCCCCCCCTCATCGCCATCCTCTCCTGGTCTTCCTTTACCTTTCCCTCTGCCGCCGGCTCTGAGGTAGTCCAGAATGGACTTGGTCTGGCAGCCGTTGACCATCTTCTCTAGACGCTTGTCTTTGAACGTGTTGCCTTTGAAATTGATCTCTTTCAGCTTGGGGCAGTCACTCAGATCTGAGGGGATCTCGCTCAGCTTGTTGTTGGAGAGGTCCAACATCTGGGGGGACAGACATGAGGAGGACGTCAGTTGGGCATGACAAGGTATGGGCACTAGCCATACCTTAGCCAAAGTGCATCCAAATTTGATCTTGTTTGTATCATTAGCAAAGATCAAGCAAAAATTCCAAGTGTATTTTGAAAGCCATGTCTAAAAACATCACATCAGGGGAGCATTTTGGAGACCAGTATCTAATAATTTATTGCATTGACCAAATAATAATATTGTGTCAGTCACACTTTATAAAATGGAGAGGACTGAAGGCCAGAAAAAAGGCTAACAGTTTAATGTTGCTTTCCTTTTTGCAAATGTACACACCACATAGAACAATATTTAATACCTTTTACCAATCATTGGGGGGTCGACATACATCTGATCTACCAAGCAGCAAGTAATTCATTAAAAATGTCTACTTTTACATTTGGCTAACTGTTGTTGTTGCCCACTATCTGGCCTACCTTCAGAGCAGACAGCTTGTGAACATCCCTGCTCAGCTCTTCTATGGAGTTGTCAGAGGCGACCACGGTGCTGAGGAGATCCAGCCGGTCCGAGTAGAAGTCAGCGGGGAATCCGGTGATGTGATTCTTGGAGATGTTGATGGAGGAGAGCTTGGTACACTGGCTCAGTCCTTCCGGCAGTGACTCTAGGCTGTTGCAGCTCACATTGAGCGTGTTGAGTTCCCGTAGCTGGGTGATTTCCTCCGGTAAAACCTTGAGGTTGTTCACTGAAAGGTCCAGGACCTTCAGGGACCCGAGACCACCGATGACCCTTGGGATGGAAGCGAGCTTGTTCCTGCAGAGAATGAGGCTTTGAAGGCTGGTTAGATGTTTGATGTCCTCGTGGATCTCTGTCAAACTCGGACACTGGCTAATATCCAGATAATTCAGCAGCGTGAGAGAATAGATGGCAGAATCGAGCCCCCCATTAGAGGAAACTCTCTTGTCGACCAACGGGCCCTGTAAAACCAGTTCACGCCTCTTCTCTTTCGCTGCTTTCTCTATTTCTGGCCATTTCTCCAAGTCATCCATGCTGCGAAACACAAACTCAAGTCAAGTGAGACGGTACAGCAAAAAATATAACTTCCGATCAGAATTTTCAACATAAAAGCCTAATTGACAGATGAATATGTACTAAATGGAAAAAAAATTGTATTATTTCCCAACAGTGCTTTTTCACAGCATATATGCATAACCACACAGGTCCCACACAGGTCACAAAACATATACCAAACAACATGGGTCTACTACCGTGAAAAGGTCAGTTTTAACATATAGTTGTGGCACAATTGTGCATATAGGCTGTGCAGTGTGAGCTCGTTTAAGTCGTGAAATAACTTTAAGCCTTAAATTTACCTGACCACAAGGCACTCTTTCATCAAGAAAAAAACATAACTATAACCAAAACAATATATCTTAGTATCTATAATACGATTTGTTGTTTTCTACAGCCTAATATTTAATTATTGTTTTAGCGACAAATTCTACGCTTTTATTTTGAAGATAAAACCTAAACTCTGGAGTGACGTCGCCCTGCAACGCTAGACCACCAGGAAGAAGTTGTCAGAACGTATTCCAAAATGTATTTGTGGAAATTTGTCGATATGATCATTCAAGATCTATGCTGAAATGCAATACAACCAGTGGTGGGTGTTATTGCAAAATGGCTTTGCGAAATGGCTGGTGGTGTTTAAAACTATTTACACTGGTACAAAACTTCATTGACCACAATCCTTTGCGTCTAACGGTGCATGTCCGCACTGGTTGTTGTCAGCGGTGGTTATGGAGATGAGATGGGACTGCGAGCTGTCAACATTACGGTGTTGTACGTGGTAAGATATGATATATATTGAAATACATGCAATAAAACTTCCATTTAATTGAAGCCGTGTATCAACGACATGGCTTTATATCGCTGTCAGTACATTCATTAGATTTTAGCTGGTCCAAATGCATTTCGAATACAGCTAACGCTATAGTAGAACTAGCTAACGGTTGAGTAGTTGGCTAATCCCCCCACCCCTCAACAAGTCAGCAGCGGCTCAGTCGGACTACCCACGACTCATTCCGTTCTCTTGTGTGGAGAGAACACCCCGCCAAGCTCTACTCTAAAATCTGTCCGTTTAATGATGCCTTGCTTTCCCGCAAACATACACCCCTCGTAGAACATGACTCAAGACTTATTACGGATATTTAAGACCCACTGTTCAATTCGGCATACATCCAATACACCAAACAGCACTCATTTCAATAACATTGTATATTTTAGCAGTGGTTCGCCTGTTATTCCCGCACTATTTTACCACCAAAATACACGTTGGAATTGAATTAATGTGCTGCTTGGTGGATCACTAGTATGCTGAATTTAACAGTAAACCGTAATGATTATTAAAGGTCAGGAACTACAAGATGTGGACATTTGCCTATAAGCAAAAAAAACATTAAACTGTCAGTTTTTTTTAATGGAGTTAGGCGTGACGTTCTCTCCACGCGCGTGGTTATGGCTCTACACACCAGGATTAAGACGGGCATTTTAAGTACTTAAAAAAGTACTTGGCTTGATAATTATAGGGGGAGCAAGCGAAATAGTTTCTTCTTCTGGGTTACCAGAGTATCGCAAAAATAAATATGAATGTTGTATCGACACAAGAACAAAGAAAGTGGTGATCCTCCTTTGCCAGGGTGGTGTTAAATAATAATCCTTCTTTTCAGTGGCTAATCAGCTTGGACATCTTTCAGACGTGTAGTGAAGTGACACTGCAGGGGACAACAATGGATGCCAGTCAATAAATGGTGGATGTCATTCAACAAGATCTTGTTGTATGACCTCAAAGGGGACTGCAGCTGAATTAAAACTTTGAATTATGTCTCTGCTATACACTAATACAGTTCAGACAGTATTAGTTAACATTCAGTATTGTATCCCTTTGCAGTTGGTTTAGTCGGAAAAAGTGCTGTCAGAATACCTTGGAAAATAGGACAAGGATGCATTTTTTTTGGTTTGGAACTGATAACACCATTATATTAGTGCTCATTTGGATGTTAAAGCACGGACAAACAATATTTAAGTCCAATTAGTTTACAACTCACTTACAATAGAGCAGCTCCTAAATGGATATCGGCATGATAACAAAGGTTTGGGAGTTGCCCATGTTCACTAACATAGATTGGGGTGTCCAGGTCCATGATAATAACATAGATGGATGTAAATGAATGTTATTCATCACAGTAACAGTACACACAGTATTGGTTGTATTGATTTCTATTGCATTTGGATTTTATCCATAGTTTTACCTTGCTCTTTCTTGTATGCGACTTTGTATTCTGACTTGTTGTGCATTACTGTATGTTATTGGTCTGCAACTTTTGTGTTGGTCATGATGCTGCTTTCTCGGCTAGGTCTCCCCAAAAAAGAGATTCTTAATTTCAATGGTACCAACCGGTTTGTTTTTCTGCCTGTGTCCGTCAGAGGAATGCCTAGGAAGATAGGATTCATCGTGGTCAGCTCTTCTGGTCATGAGGATAACTTCAGTGCCAAGGAGCTGATGGTCCATGCACCCACCGTCAATGGCTGGAGATCCACCAGGTAGCCTGCTACCCACTCGCTCTCGCTCCTGATTTCAACAAGAATGAATCAAGAAAGGATCACATTATTGCAGTTTACTGCAAATACAATTTGTGTTTTTTGATTAATTGTGCAGCCCCTCCGTGCACTTTGCTCCCTGTGACTCTGCATGATTGTAAATATTTGTTTATAACTCGTTCTGTAGGACACATAACTATCACCTTTGTAAGTCGCTTTGGATAAAAGCATCTGCTAAATGACTGTAATGTAATGTAATGTAATGTAATGTAATGTAATGTAATGTAATAGCCACAGCAACGTTATTAAAATTCCTCTCTAAGGTAATCTGTGGGTCCCTCCCCAGGTTGTGCTCTTACCCCCAGCATATCACCCTCCAGCTGGTTGAGCGCTGCAGGGTGAGGAAGTTGCAGCTGCTGGCTCACCAGCACCTGATTCCAGCCAAGGTGGAGTTCCATTTCGGAGACACCCTCCCTGACACCAGCACCCCTGGGCAGCTCCACAGACTGGGGTGAGACTGCCGATTAGGCCGGCAACAGTTTGGACTTTCACCTCGTAGTCATCTTTTAATCAGAAATGCACATTTAGGTTAAGACTGTCTGATACAGTTTACCTCTACTCTCTTGATATAGAACAGGGTTAGTTGTACAATATGAATCCTATCTGTTTTGCTAAAGACAGCTGGACTTGAACTGGAAAAGTATCTCTTCAAAGAGCACTTTACGCCATCCTCTCCACAGTGAATAATCTCTCTCCTTAGCTCTTATCTAATTATTTTCTTGGCACTTGTCTTGCATGATGGTTCTGTGGTCACAGGATTATTGGGAGGCCACTGACTTTGCATTCCTTACATTGGTTTGGTATAATGTTTTGGCGATTATGGAATCAAAAGCTCATTCTACTGTTGCAGTCATTGCAAATCGCTCTGAATAAGACCGTCAAATGTAAATGTGAAAAATGTTATGACATGCCAGTACTGTTTTTTGACATGCCTTAAATTCAGGAGTTATTTTGTATGGCTTGGCTATAAACAAGACAGCTGGGAGGGGAGCTTTAAAAGGAAAGACAGTTTGATTGATTTTGTATCTTACCTTTGAATGAAAATGTCGCAATGGATCTTGCATATGCCACTTCGCTTACTGTACTGTCACAGCAGAAAAGTTGAGCTAAAAAAACAATGTTGTTACTCTCACCACAGGTATGTCTCTCTATCAGACAATGAGAAGACAGGCTACAAAGCCCGGGAGCTGAAGTCAGTACACATAGATGCCATTGGAACATACCTGAGAATAACCTTCCACAGAAACCATGTCAACCACTACAACCTCTACAATCAGGTACTCACACAGATCGCAGACCGCAGACCGGTATTCCACTGCCTATAATGATTGTCTGATACAGAATACTGATCCACACCATTTCTTTTGCTGAACAATGTAGTTTTACCTTGTGTTCACACTGCGGGCAACTTGGTTGATGGGTTGCTCGTGCACGTAGAAATTGTGTTTTTCGTTGCTTTGGTATTTCCTTTCAAGAGCTAATTAGGCAGCATTAATTGAAAAATAACAGAAACAAAATGCAGTAAAATTACTTTAGTGCTTACCATCGACTCCAATGATGGATGCTCTCCAAGCATCGTCAAGAATTTTATTCCTGATCCTTTCAAATAAAAGTTGTAGTGAACTGGGAAACTGTGAATGGCTGGAATCAACGTCTCATCCATTTTGCACTTGCCAGGCTGAACTATTATTGTTCATAAAATTAAACCACATCAGTAGAGAAACAAGGAAGCGTGGAAATCTGATTGGCTGTTGACGGCCGATGACCGTAAAAACCTTATCCGCGTCCACACATCAGCTGAGTTTGCCTGGTCATTCAGCTCTACACTAAATGAATGGATTTCTGGTGACTAGTTGATCATGTTGCTCACAGTGTTAAGGCCAGGTTAGACCCCTGAATCTAAAATCTAATTCTAAAAACATTTCCACAGTTAATATATGGAGTTGAAGAAATGTAAAATGGAGACACTGCAATAAAGACGTTAATGTAGCTAAATGGTATGAAACAGACTTTTTTTGGTCTGCACTATTAATATAAACCATAGAATACAATTGGGTGACATTCGGCCTCTCGAGCTGTTACACCAGTTAGTTGTGAGGAGTTAGTTTGCTGATTGTTTTTTTTGACTCATCTTGCTGATTATTAAATCAGATCAATGTATCAGTTATTAAAAGAACGATCACTTCATATATTGAGAAGAGAAAAATAGTGCATTATATACGTCAGTAACACGGGGAGCATTTTTTTTGCATTGTGTTTGGACAAAGAGTGAGTACAGCTACAGTTATAGCTTTAGAGGGCAGAAATACGGGATGTAGGAAGTCATAGGATACAGAACAAAATCACCACATAATTGTAAAAACAAAAATAATCATTATATAGTGTTCTTTAAAACGCAATTACAAAGGGCTTCATAAAGAACAAAAAAACTGATAAACTCTACACAGCATAAGCAAGATAACACATAAAAGTATAAAGTATAAAGAATAAAAAATCCAGGTCAAAAATAATTAATAAAGGGTGACTACATAAAATCAAATCTATAAAAATGAGATTTACGTAGTGATACAGACCTCCTTGGACTGAACTGGACAATTATGTACAGCTTCCTACAATGATTTACTCCAGAAATTAGCGAAGGCCACTGTTGTAGCTCATTAGAGGTCAACGAATTACTCTCCATTAGATTAAACATCCTCCAGTGTGCATAACGGTTAAGTTAATTTGTGTTTATTTCTGACATGGTACATGTGGCAATACACTATTTTATCCTGCCATCAGCCTGATATCCCATATCAGTATAGGCCAGTGCACCCCAGTCAGATGATATAGTACAATGATGATTATTGTGGTGTATATACTTGAGACTTCTGATAATGTAACCTTTATTTTGAAGACTAAATCTGGCAAGTCTATGCTGAAAGTACATGTTTAAATTGAACTAATTTGAGGTGGAGTTAACTGAGTGGGTCCTTTTAACACTCTACTATAAAATATCAAAGTTTAAAGTGTCTTAAATGCAGTAATTTTTCACCATCCAATGTCAGGGTTTCTTTATGCTGCATGTCCATCTGTTTTTCACATGCGTTGAGTGTTTTTACTTGCTCAGTAAGTCATACAGCCATAAACGTCCTTACTCATTTGAACATTTACTCTTGCAGTTCTGTTTCATTCAACCGTCTCACCAATATTTGCTTCTGATTTCAGGTTGCTTTGGTCGCCATTAATGTTCTGGGAGATTCTTTGGACGGCGATACTTTTAACACAATTGTAAGTGAGCACTCTTGAACGTTTTGTCTGCATGAATGTTTGCATGTCTGCATGTTGTGCCGCCCAGCGTTGAGCTTACATTTCCACAACAGTGGGTGGGGCTGTTGTGTTGTGATTTGTGGTGTAGAGGTTTCCCCTCAGTTGCTAGGAATTGAGTTGATTGATGTTTCACGTTGATGTTTGATATTTGAGTTGCAGCCCATCCAAACACACAATGACTGTTTTAGCTTTTGGCACAGCAAAATGGGAAACAGTCCTAATAAGTATTCATCATATGATGCACTTTAGTATAGTATAGCATAAACATGGGTTATCCATGATCAGTGTATTGTCTTATAAGCTGCAACATGTAATTTCTGGGCATTTCTTATGATCATTTGTAGTTTCTTATGAGCATTTGTAAGAATTATGTTTAAGCCCGTCCCAAAATAGGCTGCTGAAGTGAAATAAACCAAGCAACTGAGCAAGTGTTTGCTCAGTTACTCAGTTTACTCACTTTTTCACCTTTCAGAGGTTTTTCGACAAGGTTCTCTGCAAAAATACAAAGTTCAGTATTGTATAACAATACCATTATTTAGCTTCAAAGGCACTGATCCGAGGATGCAATATAAGCATGCATACATGTGTGTGTGTTTACCTTGATTATGTGTGTGTGTGTGTGTGTGTACGTGTGAGGAATGTGGTAATGAGACGGAAAGGGGAGGGCAGTGTGTAATCACACAGGAGGTCTTTAGTTAGCCGGTGTAATCAGATAGACCTGCAGATGGACAGCTTCTGGAGGAGAGACAGCACTTTAAAAACGCACATGCACACACACACACACATCGGGACACAGACATACAACGACACAGACACACACTCTCACACAGATTCCAATGAACAAGCTGTGCATTGTTGCTCCACTAATCCGACTCTGAGCACCTCAACCACAGCAGTGATCCTGCTGAGTGGGTCGGCTGGATCTTGTTCTCTTATACCTGCTCTATGGATGGAGGTTGTGTTCGCCGTGGCATTAAGTCCTATGGAGGGAGACTGTGTAGCTTAGAGAGGCATTGGATCTGATCAGACACTGATAAGGATGCAAGGAACAGGCCTGTTTAATTTGGTGAGGTATCTTATGTGATGAAACACTTGCCACGACTATGTGTGCCATTAGCCCGCACACATATCTTTTAGTCAGTACAGTTTTCAAATTCAAGGTACAAAAGTACTGATTACCAAAGCAAAAATCAAACAGCAAATATAAACAGATTCAGTTACCAATGATTTTTTTTTTGTACTTCTTCCTAGTGATGACAGGGCAAGAGGATGTGCTCCTCTGCTCCACCAAGAGCATGTCCTTCATCCATCGTATGAAACGTTTGTTTTCGGGGCAATGCTCATTCTGTAATGCTAGAATGACATCATCAACACGTGGCCGTCCTGTTCCCGAGCGGAGACATGACAGTTGTGGTTTTCAGATCTGTCCATATCGCTGTAGCCAGGGTGTGTTGCGGGATGGATTAACCACAAGTGTGTGTATGTGTGTGGGTGTGGGTGTGGGTGTGGGTGTGTGTGTGTGTGGGTGTGGGTGTGGGTGTGGGTGTGGGTGTGTTTGTGTGTGAGAGAGAGAGTGTGTACTTGTATTACTACTTCACTCTTTGGTGAAGTGAGGACATTTTGGTTGATCCTCACTTTTAACAGTGCTGTTTTATAGTTAGTGTTGCATTAAGGTTAAAGGATAAAGGTGAAGTCAATGTATAGTCTATGTTATGTTGAGGGTCAAGATTAAGTTCAAGGGTTAAGAAATAAATGTAGTCAGTGGAAGGCCGTTGTGAGCACAGCAATACAAGTACATACATGCTTGTGTGTATAATTTGTCCATCTGTTTACCCCCAGCCAAGCAGAGAGCAGCTGATCGAACACTACCTCAACAGTACCCAGCTGGAGGCGGCCTTGGACGGGACCTACACGGGGTGAGGCTAGGCCATTGAACCCCGGTTTCTTTGTGTTGTGACAATAACAGTCTTCAACAAAGCCATTTAATCTGGAAGCCAACCAATAAGGCACTCAAGGTCACTTGCATTTTAAGACAATGCAGGTGGCGGCCAAAGGCGCCTGTGCAAAGAGGAAAACACATTTTGAAATAGTTGTTATTTATTTTAATCCGAGGGGACATTTCACCTCAGGGTTTCACTCCTAGGGTTGGCCAATGTTTTCCCTCTCTGATGTGGGATTGCACAATACCTAGCCTTGATATTACATATTTGACTGATTTGACTGATATTTGATTTCTACTCTGACATTATCTCAACTTAGTTAGTGGCTGCTATGAAATTAAACACCAAATCAGCAATTCTGTTTCCTATATTTAACATGTGACAAGATTATCATCCCCTCATCATACCTCAGTTAGCTTGCTTAGCTCAGACCTTTATTTGTGGTGGTAGAGCATCCCAGGGGTGTGGGGCCATAAGAGGGAAACACTGTACCTCTGAAATATTTTCCAGGTATATTCAAAAATATCCAAGAGAGGTTTCCAAGCAGCAAAACTGCACGGAAAACACCCACCGTACTGTAAATGAAATGCCCCTTTCCCTTCCCCTTCCAGTAAGTGTGAATCCATCTCTCCCCTGGACGACCTGGCCTTCGACATGTACCAGGACCCCGAGGTGGCCCACATCATCCGGCTGCTGGACCAGAGGAAGCAGGATATGGTCCACCAGGAAAGATACGAGCTGGCCAAGAGTCTGAAGCAGGCCATCGCTGACCTGCAGAAGGTAGCCGGGAGCCTGCCACACATTTACACTACATGTTTGCTCACATGGGTGAGCAGTATGAACCACAAATTGTAGTGGCTCCCATAGGATTTGTTTTAGCTGCAGTGAGGCGATGAAAACATTTCAGGGTTATCTGTAGGTCCTTGAAAAGTCTGAAAAAGCCACAAATTATTTAGATGTAAGGCCTTAAAAGGGATTTAAATGCCTTAAACACAGTGTTAGAGGTTTCTTTTTCATTGAGAATAATTAATGCACTCTTTAATTAAGAATAAGATAGTAAGATAAGTTTCGGTGATATTTAGTGTTTTGCATGCAGGTTTACAAAGCAGAATAGAAAACATGCTAACAGCATGTTTTGATGGTAACAGCATGTTTTTCAAAACAGCATGTTTTGATGCATGATAACATACAGTAACTAACAGTATTAGTATGCACATCATGTTCTATTTTTATTGCGTCTGCCACCAAACACAATTGGACATTATGTATGTAAGCAATTACCTGGTGTCCTTTTTCTTAAACTGCCCTGAACTTTCATAAGCTATGTTCATTTGGAAGTAGTTTTTGACAGCTTTTTGTTTCACTATTTTAGTTATAAGTTGGTCTTAAATTTAATTAAAAAGGTATTAAAAAGTCTTAAGTTTGACTTTCATCAATCTGCAGATACCTTGATTTGGTTCTTGGTCTGAAATCCTAATCCCAGATCAAAATGGCTCTTATTTGGATGGTTATATTATTAGAATGACTAATTCTTAACACTTACTCTGCATTCAATTTCATATATTTCTAGCAGTTTTGGCTAATTACAAGAGGAAGCATTCAAATTGAGTGTCCCTCAAACCTCCTTATAAGATCTGAGTAGATCACAACATATTATGTGGGTAAGCAGATAAAGTAGAAAAATTAGAGGTGAGGCATGTGTGCAATGGAGACCTTTATATAGATTCAAATCTGTGAGAGAAGTATTATGGGGGTAAGGAAATAGTTTAGCAACATATATCATGACCAACACTAGCAGTGTTGCTTCTAGAAGTGATATTAATACAACTCTTGCAAATCTCACCTTTTTTGTACTGATATTCAGCGTAATTTCACCAGTTTCTGTAACTGTAGTCATTAAACATTGTTCAGATTCCCGTTACCAACCATGTATACAGCGTTACCATGCTGACCATGAATTCTTAATAAGCTCAACAGCTGCAGTGATGGCCCTTGACTAGTCCATCTCCCTTTGTTTCCTACAAGCACGAGCCTCCCTGTAACCAAATAACACACACACACACACACACACACACACACACACACACCCCGAGATCTTTAACCTAGGTTGCTGCCGTATGGATTGCACCACATTGTCTTTCCCAAGAAATTGCAGCCCCACATCAGCAAGTGAGAATATGTCACTTGGCACCAGGTTCAAAACTGAATTCAGTTTGATGGCATTTCCTCATAAATAATGTCTCATCTGATTTACTGGAAGTAAATTTCCAGCCTGTAAATGTTAATGTTAATGACTCACTACTCGCATACTGTTCTTATTGCGTAGGTGCTGCCTTTTTCACACAGAGGTTGGATGAGGTTAATTTGGTCGTGGGCAGTTTTGGGTTGCTGCCAAACAGTTCAGTTAAGACCAGACAACAGACTTCCAGAAATCTTCAGGTTTGTCCCGGTGTCTCTGGTGAACTGAAGACAAGCAGCGTTGTTATTTTAGACAGTAAAAGCTTCTTCCTGGCTACTTGTGCACAAAAGCCATTTGTCTTCAGTGTTCTTCTTATTAGTGATGGATGCACATTAACATCAGGTGCAGCAATGGAGGCTTGTAGATCTCTGGATGTTATTCTTGGGTTGTTTTTAACTAGTTTTGATATTTTTCTGGTGGCTCTCTGTGATAAGGACGTCCACTTCTAGGCAGAGTCACTGTTGTGTTAAATGCTCTCTCCAAATCATTTGTATATGACTTTCTAACCTTCCCCAGAATGATTCACTCACTACTCTCTTCCTGAGGTCCTCTGAGGTCCCCTTAGATAGCAGCATAATGTTTTTCTTTCGCTTTCATGGGTAACACCGGTGCTAAGCTTAGTATAACAGTAAAATGTTAATCTTAAAATGTAAAGTAAAGTAAAATTATTAATAATTGTCTAAAATATGTGTTTAAATAAATTAATTTAGAGGTTTAGCTTTTCACTGCAACCATTTTAAGACAAGTGGAAAGTAAGTTAAGAAACAAATTTGAGAACAATGCTTTCAAGATTTATATTTATTCCTATGTTTTTTAGGCAGTAAAATAAGAACGTTGACAACCATTACCTTAGGGAGGGAATAGTTGAGAACTATTTTGATGAATATCAACTTTTCTTTTTTCTTAAGAATAAAGTTTTCAAAGAAATGGCACTTAAGAAGATTTTTGTTTTCATAAGAAGGTTTTGTGAATCTGGCATCAAGTCCAAAGGAGGTCGAGACCAAGCCAAGACTGAGAAAATAGAAAATAGAGTCCTGTTCATGACCATGACCGAAATAAGCAATGAATGACCTGGCCAAGAGATCTAAATGCCAGAGCTCTGTACCTCACCCCTCAACATCTAACTAATCAGTGTAACAGATTTTGACAAATCAATGCATTTCAAGTTTGAGGACCATTGCATACTATACACAGTTTAAAGTTTTAATTCAAAAAAATTTCATACCCAAGAAAAAATCGAGTCAACATCCAATAGTGGCCAAGATGAGTCTGAGTCAAATTAGTTAGTCTGATTCAAAACAGGCACAAGACCAAGACGTGAAGTTGTCTCGACTGGACCGAGAACAGAGTCAAGTACTGCAGCCCTGTTTCCATGTTCGGTATCTCTGATCACGCAATGTAGACTCATTGTTTAGTGGTCTTCAAATACAACATCATAGACATTCGTCCCTCACTGTCCTTGGCCTTTTCAGGCGGGGGAGCGCTTGGCTCGCTATGACGTGGAGAAGCGCTGTGCCATAGAGAAGGAAGACTATGACCTGGCCAAGAGGAAGAAAGAGCAGATGGAGGAGTACAGGATGACTGTCTACCAGCAGCTGGAGGTCCACAACCTGCTGGACATGGCAAAGGTCGGTCACTTTATCGCTTTAGCCTGTGGAGTGCCAGTTGGACTGTTTGTGTTTGGTTAGCTGGTGTTAAACAGCATCCTAGCAACTGAGAATATGAGAGGGCAGAAATATGGGTTACAGGAAATTATGGGGTATGGGAAAAAAACACCTTTTTCAAGTCGGCTGGGCAATTTGGTACAGATGTCACGATGACTTACTCTGGCAAAAGTGGCTCTTGTCAGATAGGAGGTTTGAAGGGTGATACTGATACCGATATTTTTGTGTTGAAGCTGTGTGTGAAAACTCTCCAAAATACAAAGATTCAGTGTTTCCTACAGCAGTATTCACATCAGGGTGGAAAAGCCTTTGCATTTACAGCATTTACATCATCAAACTGAAAGCAAGACTAATGGAATTCTTTCGGTGGGTTAGCAGGGTGAGGCAGGTTTCATTACAGGTTTAATAGACTCACACCCCTGAAGCTGTTCAGGAAAGTCCTCCCACACCACACTGGAATGGAATGATGTCTCTAGTCAGCCACTTGATATAAAAGTAATACTACTAAAGTAATACTAATACATGTCAGTCTAAGTCTTAGATGAAACCCTTTACATCAAGTATGTGCACGGCAAAATCCCCTTTTCCCCCTTCTCTCTCTTCTCCCTTTTATTCTACCTCGTCAACAGATCGCCGGGGCGGCAGAGTCCTCCCCAGTCCAGGAGCCTCACTCCCTCTTGCCTTCTCCAGCCCTCCAGCCAGCCACCACTAAGACCCATATTTCCACACAGACCGTTAGGGGGGGAAGGAAATCCAATCTCCCCCAGCACCAACAAGTGCCTGAGCCGGTCACCGTTGCCCCCAAACCTTCCAGCCAGTTAGCCACGCCCTGCGCCCATCCTGCTGTACCCAGGATAGATGTGAGTGCCACCCTACCGAACGTGTAGGATGATGCACTGTGAGCAATATTCTTGTGTGTAATCAATCTTCGTACAGCGTGAAACATGGCCGACATTAGCTGAAATCAAAGAACAGTAACAACTTGCCGAATACTAATTCTTCAAAGTCTTCTTTCCAGCTTGAGAACACACAAACACATGCCATAAGCCTCTGTGGTGTTGGGACATGGAACATATAGGGAGATTATGACCAGCAGGGGCTTATATGCTTTACTCCACCACCGGAGAGACTGGCCCTGCTACAGGTTAGGGTTTCACTATTTAATTAAAAGTGTTCAACAGTTGGCTGACTCATGTGGCTGCCAACCTGGCCTGAAGGCAGCGCTTTGAGCCTCGTACAAGCCAGCAGGGTGCCAGTTGGCCCAGGGACACAGGAGGCGGAGCTGGATGGCTGGAGCTTAGGTTTTCATAGAGGGGGTTAAACGTTCATTGTCGTCATGATGTTGAATGATCGACCCATTCAGTGAGAAAATGCTAGTGAGAGTTTACGAGAAGAACTACGGTAGAGTTCATACATTTTTCTAAGGGATCCTTTTCAATCTTGAAAGTATAGTTTCGTTCTTTTCTAGCCTTTGAACTGATATCTGTTTTAGAAAAATAATTACAATTATTTTGTATTCTGAAATGTACATAAGCCCATAATTTAATCTGCTGCATTGACGTAGAAAATTCATTTCCAAAAAGCTGAAAGTTGTCTGACCTGGACAGCTCAGTCGGTAGAGCATGAGACTCTCAGTCTCAGGGTTGTGGGGTCGATCCCCAGATAGTGTCAAGTACCTTTGTACATCGCTTTGGATAAAAGCGTCTGCTAATGTAATGTGTAATTTGAACAGATTGTATTCCACACGTCTTTATTTACTGATGTTCATGTCCTGTGCTTTCAGGTCACCAGTGTGCCTTACGATGAGAGGCCACTGCCCACCCTCCAGAAGAAAGACCGTTCAGAGGAGGCCACCAAGAACCCAGCTGGGGAGTACTCCCTCCTCCCTGACACCCAAGGGACTCCGCCCAGCCCGGGGATGACCGGGGAACCGGAACCCTTGACGGAGAAGGCTCAGAGAGAGGCTAGCCTTCCCATAGAAGTCTATGGGGATGGCCTGGTAAGATATGACTATTTGTTTTGTTTTGTAATGGCAGAAACTGCTTATTAAAATGAAAAATATTTTAAAAAGATATTGGACTGGTCAAAGACGTGTTTTAATAATTCTCATGAAACTTGGCTAGCCGAGCTTTTTTGTTTGCTATGCCGACTCTTATGGTAATCAGGGAGCTAGTTAACTGTTTTTCTTCTGTTTTTTATTTCTGCGTATGTATATAACTGAAGAATACATGCATTCCTAACAGGTGTATATAAGCCATAATACCGTTGAATGTTGCTTCTGCTGATGCATACTGTATTGCATCATAGACAGGCCCATCTCTCATGGTCACATGCCTCTCAGTTATTATTGCTATTGCTAGTATAGCAATAAGAGAGATTGCACAACAGCTGAGAACTGCACAACATTTGGCTGGCTTACTATATATTCTTCTACTGAGCTGTAATGTCTACATTGCTAGGTTGCCAGGGCTTATTCCAAAACCTGGTCCTACAGAGAGGATGCGCTACTGGCTGTGCACAAGAAGCTGTTGGAGGTATCACCTGCAACCCCCAGAGAAGAGCTGAGAAACATGATAAGAGCTACGGTCTTCCTGGTTAAGAAGGCCCTCCTGGATAAAGTGTCATCTGTGCGTAATTCTCTGAAAAAAAAAAGTTGATTTGTGACTGTATCGTTGATATGACGCTATGAAGCTTAATTGAAAAGAATTGACTCTGGATTGCTCTGGATTCTTGATGCTAACAGAGCTAACGTTCATATTGGTAACACACACTCACACACACACCCTTTACAATGTTCCCCCTGTCCCATATGGAATCCCAGCTCTTTCTCCCAGAGCTGGCTTCCTTAAACAAACAGTTTTGACAAGGATGGCCTTGTAACCCTTCCCTAGAAGCCTGCTATAGTTTGTATGGTAATGAAAAAGGTTGCCCCACAATAATTGCAGTGATTTACTTTCCTAGCCATGCTGATATAACGATCCATTAAGTTGTTAAGTGGTTTACTGTGCTGCTCCGGAAAAGTGTCTCAGTTTGGTTCATGTTAGAGAGAGATCTTTGTTTTCTAATGTCTAAAGCCATAGCTAGTATGAAAGAAAGCGCAAGAAAAGATAAACCGTCATGAATCTTGTTTTGTGCGTCAAAGCTCTTTCTCAACTACCGCTTGCCACTTTATATTTGCCGGCCAACTCCGTAAAAGTCAAACCAAATATTGCCAAGTGTAACCTCCCTGCTAATTGACTTCACCCTGGTGCTAGTCCATTGAGTATACAACAAAGCCTCTGCCTGCTCTCTTCTCTCAAGGTTTTCCAGGTGTCTTTGAAGCTGCTGCGTCTGCTGCTGAGCCAGCTGATCCCAGGTCTGGGGCTTGGCCGGGCTGAGATGACCCACTGCCTGGAGCAGACTTGGCCCAACCTGCTGGCCAGGACCGGAGACTCAGCGGGCCGTCTCAGGGCAACGGCTACTGCCTTCATACAGGTATTGTACCCCACTGCAGCGAAGCCATCTGTGTGTTTGAGAGATTTAACAGGGAACATGGTAGTTTAAAAATACAGAAAAAGTCCTAAAATTAATCATCTAAATTAAAGGCCTTAAAAAGTAACTAAATTCAGTTATTAGAGGTGTTATTTTTTTTGCCATGCAATGACAGGTATTCTTCCGCTGTCTACTGGCAGATTACTACAGAACAGGGCTAGTAGTACAGTATGCATTGAATCTGCTTTAATATCCTGTCATCCTTTTACACTGCCCATTTATACTCTCACAACTTTCATTAGCCACGTTCAATGGGAAATGTTGTCGGGAATTGTTTCTTCATTTTAGTTTTTCAAATTCAATTTCAGCTAGCATTAAAAATGGGTTTTAAGTTTGGCTTTGTGAAACCTGCAGATAGTGTGGGGGGGAACGTGAGATCGATTACAAATGCCTCTCTGACTGCATGCTGCTTACTTCTACTGCAGTGTTGAGTGTGCCACACCATAGCTAGGTATATGGTGGGTGAGTTAGGAGGTGTCTGAAGTGTTGTCATGCTCTGCCCCAACCGTCCAACAAACCCCATGTTGTAGTCACCCTGGGCTGTTTAGACTGCCTCCTCTGAGCCTGGAAATGGAACAGAGCCATTGGTGTGTGCGTGTGTGTGTGTGTGTGTATGTGTGTGTGTGATACAGCAGAGGCAGTGTGCGTTATTTGTGCACTGCACTTGAGTGTGACGTTTCAACATGTATAGGCAATTAAGACTGGAAAGTGTGTCTACTAGTGTCCAGAGTGGCGAAGAATGGGTGTTAGAGCGTATAATGAGTTGCTTGCTTGTGGGAATCTGTGTGCTCATGCATGGGTGTGTGTGTGTGTTTGGGTGGTGAGGTGAGTAAGAAAGGGAGGATGTCTGGCTGTGTGACAGTAGCTGCTGATCCAGTGACAGAGTTAGGACGCCAGAACAGCGTTAGCCCTTGCCATGGGACTCGGCCCTCTTAAATCATTGCCTATCCCATCTGGACCTGTTAAGAGCTCTGATGGACGAATGAATGGATCTTTTATGTCAAGGCCAAATTACGTTTGATCATTACACATGTAAACGTTCCTCCTCTCCAAGAATTCAAGGACGTCAGAAAAGGAGAGAAAGACCTTCAACTCGACAAATTCCACTCACTTGGTGGGACTAAAATGTTTTTTCCAAGAACCTTCTTCTGACATGTCTCTCTGCCAAATGCTTGTGTTGAATGACAAATCACTATTCAGTTTGTCAATGGCAGCAGTTAATCCTACCTGTTTGGTTACCTTGTTTCCGTAAACTAATTTCATAAAGGCATCATATCCCTCATGGTCCATCATTTAGGAAATTGCTGCTTTGAAGGAGGTGCGGGCCCTGCATGTAATCCCCGACGAGCTGGTCAAGCCCTTCAAGTCCAACTTCCCCACTCGGTTGGCCCGCAGCCGAGCTGAACTGCTGCAGAAGTTGCTCGCTGACCTGGGCACGTGCAACTCCGGCTTCACCGTGGACAACGTCATGACGGTAAAGGACATAAAATACGCTAGCTGTGTGCATCCATTTTTTTTGTGTTGTCCTTTGGTTATGGGAGATGGACACACAGTAGCAAAAACACATGGAACTTCATTATAACGAGTTAAGCACAGGAGATAAAACATTGTAGATGGAAAATGATCCCCCAAGAAAACTTTTTTTGCCTTTCAGGGCTTCCGTAGCTATCGGCAAAGTCAAACGAAAAACATTCGGTATTGGGATCAGCCTTCAAAAACCTATATCGCTTTATAGATTTCGAGAGTAATGCGGGTGACAGCCACCCTTGCTTTTTTGCGTCAACTCCCTCTGTCCAGTCATACTCCTTCCCCTCTGGAATTCACAATTATCACATACCACCTACAGCTGGATAGCACATGTGAACAGATACATGAAATGATGGCTGTATTATTCCATTTTAAAAGTGGGCATCCAAAAAGCTGTTGAGTTACATTTAGCTCAGTAATATCAGTGTGGCTGGGGTGTATCTTAAAATGATTCCCTGGCTCACTTTAGCCATTCAGTCCACCCAAACAGGCTGTCAGTAGCCTCCAGTCAGCTGAGTCAATGTTGTCGCCACTCCACACCTCCTCCTCTCCTCCCTCCCTCCTTCTATGTATCTATGCGTAAACTATCCAACTGTTAACAGGCCAAAGAGCCATCCTGTCCTCCCTCTCTAGTTTATGACCAGCACTCCACCCATCCCTCCATTCAGCCCTCCCCTTTCCTCTGCATGGCCTTTAAGGGCGAGGGCAAATTGTTAGGTTCGTCTTCTGAGTTCCCCACCTCTCTGAAGCTGAAGACACACAGGTGGCATTGGGTGGCCTTTGTTTGCATGTTTGTGCATGCTTGCTAGCTCCCAGCGCCTGGCCTCTTTGTGTCAACTGTCTCTTGTGTTTGCTTGGAAAACATTTCCAGTCTGGACTGGGATGTAACTGGAGAGCAATGCTTTGTCCCATAGCGGTGCCTCCCCTGCTGACTGTCAGATTAGTTCAACAGCTCAATTAGAAACCTGTGACAAAACTCCCTGATTTCAGATTAAAACTACTTCTAAACTAAAAATGACTTTGAAATGACTTTTTTAATTACCTTGTATTTGATGTACTGTCGTGGTCCGGTAAGCCCACTGGTTTCACAGTACAATATATGCAGCCAGAAAATGGTGCTCTTTATGGTAATTTTCAACATTATTATGCTATCAAACATTTATCTGATGTCTCTCTTATTTGATTATTAAATGCAAAAATTAATGAGTTTAATTATTATTTATTTCAATATATCTATTATTTTGAGCATTTATAGTAGATTAGTAGATGTGTAGAATAGTTGTAGTAGCAATGCATTCATTCATCATAACGGCAAATGCATTCATTCGTAAAATGTATTTTCATATTTACAATTACAAAATACATCACAAGTTTGGCATAACGGGCACAAGCAACTTCGTTAATTACAGACTCTAAACGCTGAGTAACAACCTGGTAATTTAGGCCTAGCGCCATTTAAAAACAAAACACTGGGATCTGTTTTCATCTTCATGTTTCGATAGCTCTACAGTGTTGGTCGAGCTTTGGTGTGTACATTTTTCTGTCTCCCTCCTCCGTTACCTGGGTGATTTGCTGGGAGGCGTGAGCCAGAGTAAAACAGGGGTGATTGAATTTCCTGTAATTAAAATGAGGAGCGGCCAGCAGAGACAACAGAATAATGGCAGCCTGTCCCGCTGCCTACTGAGCGATGAATGAGTGCCCTTTGTGTACAGTTTACCTCAGCACGTTCGCTGGGGATAGCCATTGTGTTGTCACTCTCTTGTCAGATGTCAGATTATGTCAGATTATGTTGGATAATGGTCTCTTCATACGTCATGACATGCACTACTCAAAGGATTCCTTAATTACAGTGGGGTCCAAAAGTCTGAGTCCACTACCAAGAATTCTTTTGTTTCATCATTTATCAAAAACTAATAAAAGGTTTTTGTCAAATGATATTTCTCAGACAAGATTTCATCCTTTTTCACTGATATAAGTAAAAACAAAATATGTATGTTTCACCTTTTCCCTTTTCAAATAGTCCCAAAGATGTTCAATGGGATTGGGGTGTGGTGACTGTGGAGGGAAAGCTCTTCGTTGGACTTCAAAATCAGCCTGGCATAGCTTTGATGCATGTTTAGTGTCATTGTCCTGCTAGAAAATGAATCCTCTTCCATACAACTTATAGAATAGAGGGGTGCTTCTCTTTTGGTCAATGTGTAGTTGATCCTATGCAAGTCACTAACACTAACATCCCCACGCCTGAGTATTTCCACTACTTTGACTGGAGGTTTTATGCACTTTATGCACTTCAACCTCTTATGTGAAGAGACCCAAGTATATTCACATAAGATTGCAACCGTAAAGTTCAAATTTTGATTCACCTTCAACCACGGAAGTAGTAGTTGTTAAAAGAACAAAGAAATTCACACTTTGTAATATTATAATGAAATATATGGTGTGACAACAATTTGAGAAAACCTTACCAAATGGTGTGAACAAGATATTTCAATTTCATACGAGCATTTCTCAAAGATCTAAATAATTTGATTTGTATCAGTTCTAAATAATGTATTCTTGAATAAGAAGTATCAACTGAGTAAAAATGTTTTTATTCATTTTTGATAAATGATGATTTAGTGTGCAGTTGAAGAAGTGGTTTGTATATTTCCTGTGGTCTGCCTTGCTTCTCCAACAGACCAAGATTTCTATATTAAATCAGTTAACTCTGAAAGCAAAAGCTTCTAAGTAAGTTTCCATATTACCAAAAAACCCCTGACAAGCCTTTGTTTTCTAAAGTTGTCTGTAATCAGTCTGTCAGAGCAAAGGTGAAACTGCCTCTGTTTGACTTGTAATGTCCAATCAATGTGTCAACATTTTGCCATAATACCTATCTACTGTCATTTTCTGTTTTCTCTGCGTGCACCTGCTAATGTTAAACCTGTATTCCTATGTCAGTTCTGTACAGGGGCACTAGAGCACAGTGCGTCGGAGGTTAGAGAGCTGGCGGTGCGCATTGTTTTATCCATGTACCAGCAGCACAGAAGCGCCGTCCTCAGCCGCCTTCCGGCCAATGATGCTGCCACACGCAAAAACATCCTCTACAAAAACCTCTTTGACGCCTTTGCCAGGATTGACGGACGACTGGTTGAGACCCAGGCAAGAAGCGGCTTTGTTTTAACAGTGAATGAGTAGCTCATTAAAATTGGACAGTTTCATATTCTTCACTTCGACACAAGGATCTAAAAAATATAATTGAAATCACAACTAAATACGGAGGCAGCTGATTGGCTTCTCTGCCTCCACTGCCTCAAATAATATACACAAAAACCCAAACCAGCGCTCCATGCAAGATGTCATCTGTTGTTGGTTTATGTAACCTACATACTGTGTATTTCTCAACATAAACAAAACGTATCACGTCATCACCAGCTGAATGGTGTCTGACGTTGCTATGGCGAGTCCACGTCGTGAGACTTTTTCATACTATCAGTACAGAAGGAAGTCGAGAAATGGTGTGAACACACCCTAGTTTATTTATTTTAGTGCAGCGTTTCTCAGAGGCATCCAGTGATTGTAGCCATCATTTTTCAATGGTATTCCTGTATTCTCCTTATTAGAGACATGGCCTTCCCATTAGGTAATGGCCATGCTGTTGAGTAATACTCCACTCCCACAATGTCTGGTCATGCTCTCATCTGGGAGAGCTGTTGACATCATCGCATCACATCACTGCAGTTCCCGGGGTCTGCAGAGCTTTAAGCCATGCAACTGTAAAAGAAGAGTGATAAACAAAGAGATGTAGTGCTGGTGATGGTAACTAGCCATTAGGGAGTGCTGTGAGAAGGAATTGGACAGAGAGAGGAGGGACAGAGCAAAGAGGACCCGATTGAAAAGTTGATGACTAGATGATGATGCTAACAGCATGTCACTGTGCATCAATGTACCCAGACTTTGAAGACGGGAGGTGGCCAGCAGGATGGACAGAAGGAGAAGGAGGAGATACGCTCTCTTCAGGAACAGCTGGCTGCCTTGAAGGAGATCAGTGTAGGTGGAGCTGTCATCAACAGTGCAGATTACATCACTTCTTATAATGGCAACAAATTGGTACTTGCGTAATCTCAACATGCCCACATAGACCTGGTGGAATCTCTATTTCTACTGGAGTTGTTCACGAACTAGTTTGCTCATACATCCATTGCATTGCTAACTTTGTTGTATGTCTTTGAATCTGTACTTTCTGACATGGATTTTCTGTTTCCCTGCAAAGGAGGGCAAAGGGCAAATGCATGGGAAAGAAGCTCCCAAGGTTGAGAAAGAGTCCCTTAGGGCTGGCAAAACGGGTATGTATGGGTGTTCAAAAACATGCTTTGGTGCCCTTTGGGAGAGATGAAAATGGAAGCTACGTTAGTAGGAGAAAAAAAGTAGAAACAAGGCAGACCTTAGAGTGACAAATAAAAAGCTTCTTTCCATGGCTAGTTCACATTGAATCAGTTTGAAAACATCTCAGCTTTGCAATACCTTGGATAGTATATATCACTATATTGATGGTTGATTTTGGCCTATTCAGTACTCGAAGATTCACATTTCACTTTGCTCACAGTATGGCAATGATCAGAAGCAATAACTGAATCTTGTTAATTGTTCATTCATTAGTTAGCTTTGGATGCAAAGCTTTGACACCCTCCATGTTTCATAATGATAACCTATCTAGTAAAATGACCTTGTGACGTATTGGCCTATTGAATTCATCTATGTATTAACATTACTGTGAATGGTGACACACTAAAAGTGCCATTGGTTGGCCTCACTTTGACTGATTTGTATGAAATTTGGTGCGACCATTGTAAATAAAGGCTGAAACATGTACATGTGATTTGCAAACCCCCCTTTAGCTGCAAGCCATAATGTGAAACTCAAATATACCTAGACCCTGCCCACATGCACCAATCACAACAAAGCATTATGTCTTTAATAGATCAGGCCTGATTATATTGCGTTGGTCCCCTTTGGCTCAGTACCAAATTTGTTTTTCCAAAAAAATGCAAATAAAAAAAACAGGTTGGTGTGCTTGGGTGGTGCTTGAGGCACATTTGCAGAGCAAGGACTATGGAAGCCCATGAGGGACTTATTTCAAATGATAATGCAAACTTGAAGATGAAAATGCAATTCCACAATAGCATGTGTTATTTGAAATAAGTCCCTCATGGGCTTCCATAGTCCTTG